>DWQX01000605.1:0-39342 GCA_018245475.1 Pharmacophagus antenor
TTACATGTAAGTTTAGTTCATAAGGAGAGTCAGTCCTATTGTAGAGCTCGAGAAATACACTCGTACAAAAATCGACTCGGTATTTTCTCTTTTTAAAAAGCCTCCGTCGTCGCGCTGAGATTTCACTACATTTTATCATTAGGAATATTTACATAACAATATCGATTTAGTTATTACTTGCTACCAGCTGACGCAATTTACAAAAATCAAAATAAGTATGTAGATAAATCTAAACAAATAGTATATTTTCACTATCACCATTCCTATAATAGTTATACCAAATATTTCGTTACATGCAGTTTAAGAAATTTTCATGATGATAATCGCTATAAGATGAATATGTCAAGGTTTGTCTAGTTGTATACTTTAATAAGTGTATTTCAAAAATGGTACTTAGTGGTAAATAGTATAATTACTATATAGTATAATAAATAGTATAAGTACTGTGATCTGTTATAATATTTAAATTCCACACAATGATAATGAAAACGTTACCATTATTTTCCCTGTAAACTATGTAGCACAATTGCAACTAAATTAATTAATTCACTTTGGAACCTCACTCAGACCTTTTAAGTTACGACTCTATGCTCTGTCAAAGTACAAAAGCAATTAAAAAGAATTCAACAGCCAATTAATATTCCACAAACTACGACTCTCGCTTTGAAGCCGCATCGCTTATTTCATTCCTTCAGTCAATTTGGTTTCCGTGCTCAAGGTCGTTTCTTTTCGAACGACAGGTAATTAATCATTTTATTTTATTTTATAATATTAATTACTTTATTCTCGAGATGTTTGGCAATGAAGTATGTTAAAACTTCCTTTATTTTCTACTTTTTTTATTCCTTGAAGCGGGCATTGTAATAAGAACCAGATAATATAATATAAGATGAATAAATTATTAAAGATAATGTTAATAAATTTTAAAATATATATTTTTTATGACAAAATATTTTTTATTTACAAATAACAGCGGTAATAATTTTTATTAGAAAAATTTAAACATGGACACAGTTACGTTGCTACGACAGCTTTCTAAATTTATTCATATTCAATAAAGAGATAACAAAGTGATGGAAATACGAAAAGATGAAAACAGTTAAAAGGAAACGAAATGAATGATGCCTTTCATAGCATTGTAACACGATGGCACATTTCAGTGTATACGCATGGCGTAAAAGGATAGAGTCTAAAAATGAGAACGCCAAATGCGTTAAATTGTGATTGATGTTGAAATATTCGGTTCCTACGTAATGTATTCTGTTATTTTATAGCAATATAAATGTGAACCTTTTTTACATTTCTTCGATTTCACACGATTTTACCAAAAAAGGGAAACATGTTTACCTTTAATTAACATAAAATAGGGTTAATTTATTCTATTAAACGGCTGTAGTTGTAGGAACGAAACAAATTTTGAATATATGGTTACAGTAATTTACTAGATAATTAAGAAGATTGATACATTGGTCATCGCAACTCTATTTATGTCGATTTAGTTGACAATCGCTAAATTTCCTACTACGAAGAATGTTAGCTAAAATATCAATCAGATCAAATTAAATTAGTAATCGTAATTAGTGACTAGTGAATTGTAGGCTCGATCTTATCACCAAATTATTATTCATGTTACAAAGCAAGAGGTTAACCAATACGTGACGCAAGCATTCGAAAATTCTTATGCGCTAATTATTTTACCTTTTCAAATATTAGAACGAGAAATATTTCAAACATAGAAAAACAAAAATGTTAATTTAAAACATCTTCAAGGTGACACGAAATAGTACACTTTTGGGGGTAAAAATTTTGGAGCCGTAGCGGAACTGAACTGCTCAGTGGTTCCGAGATAACGAGCGACGGTCCAATTTACAACGATTTTGTAAAGTTAAGCTTGCAGAGATACTTGTATTAAATCAAAATAAACTCTAGCGAATTTAAAAAAATTATACTTTTTTAATGAAGTCAGTCGTAATAAACATTTTAATGACGATACTACCTATCAGCTTATTATAATACAGCAAAATAAGTAGAGTCAGTTATGTTCAATAAAATTCATTACATTAGTTTAAATGAAATAAAACAAATACATACAATTTCACATTATTTTAGCAAACACAGAAGCAGTTAAGTGGTAATTGATCAAAAACTTAAGACAGAATCATGAAATACCACTTAAAATAAATATGAATTCATAAATTTTCTCACGGCAGATAATTTTAGTCAAAATTTATTAACACTTTTAATGCAGGCTTAAATAGATCAAGTCACTGAATGAATAGTACTAGCCATCGTGTTCATATGCAAAATCAACTGCAGCCAGCGAACTGAGAATACATAACTCATTGAAAATGTCACCACATGAATATAAACGAAGTCGACAACTATAACACTATTCACGAGCATAGATTAGATGATATTTCAAGTTCATTGCTGTATAAATAATAGCTCAAAGTGAAACTGATCGTCAACTGCTACGACATTTATGGATCAAAGAGAATAACAATGTTTCCCAAAAATACTAAATAAAGATTAGCATTCATTTTTGCTAATATTAGAAAAAATACATATCAGCTACCAACGATGGTACCACTGATAACAATGTTGTTATTTGTAAGACGTAACGAAACGTACAGACTAACACAATTTTAAAATATTTAAATGTTAATAACGTTTTTACATTACAAACATAAATCTGACTTTATGTAAAAATAAAATCAGCTTGCCAAGGAATCTGTAAATAAGAATAGAGAAAGTATGTAATGCATTCGCGTTCTGTTCTACATTACAAACATGTTTTCTATACAATGAATAAACATTATATATTAACATTAATAAATACAACAATGTGGCTACAATTTTTTGATTGTTATAGGCGCTTTTGTACTAGTTTGGAATTCATCTCCGACAAGTTAATGCCAAACATGTGAGTCCGATTCAGCAACGTCCAAACCAAAACTGAATGGATAGCATTGAAGTTTAGAACAGCGCAAAACTGAAATTGTTCGCGATTGTTTGCTTTAAAATAGAGCGGTGCATTACATTCGTAAATATTTAAGAAAAACAAAAATAAATGGTGATATTTTCAACTGCTTTCACATTAACTCACCTTTATATATCAAAAACAGTTTATTAGATATGTTTTTTTAATGTTTTCTTACTCCATTATTCTCTAAACCTGGCACAAAACGGTTAAGGCGTTTTTTTATATATTATCTATAAAATATACCACAGACGTGAGCACAGATTTAGCTAGAAACTAAAACCATTCCTATTACGATATATAGATAATTGATATCGTTGAAACTTCATAACCTACCACACGATTCGTGTGACAAATTGTGCAACAATTCAAACTTATGTATTAATTTATATTTAGAATCACAATTATTCTCAATGCGTTTTGTATAAATTTCGTACAAAGCAAGTGGAACAAGTGGGAGCCTCAACAAGCGACATCAATGAAATTGTTAATTACGACTTTAAGTGCTGGTATACCACATACTTAGCACTGAAAGTCCAACAATTTGGAATTGGATGGTGACCTTATACTCTTATACTATTTTATAGACTGTACAAAATTCATATACTATAGCTATTTCGGAAGCATTGAAAAAAGTTCTACACAAACATACTGTTCGTTTACCTCATTCAAATTACCTATTTTTTTTTTTTGATAATGGGCTAACACTTCATCTGAAATAGATAATGATTTTAAATGACAATAAAACCGTAGATAATGAAGCGTGCTCACCTAGAAAACTATCTCTGGCACTCAAATATATGACTGCCGAATCAGCAATGCATTTATGGCAACAGATGGATATTAAGAGTGATAGTTAGGTACAAAAAACTACCACTACCCAAATCATTATTGATTTAACTCCTGAACCAAACGTGGTACCTCCACGTCAAAAGGCAAGTGATCACTAATAGGCCACAGAGGTAGTTAGAATAACTTGACTTTTTAATTATATTATTGAGTGTATCATAATTTTCGTGGATCTATGAGTAGTTAAAATTCGATTCTGACCCCTATAATGAAAATTACACAAGACCGAGGTTGGAAGTCAAATTGACTGAAGAGGTTAAACAAACGACGCGGTTAGAGAGTGGAAGCTCTCCTCCGTTGAATATTAATCGGTTGCTGAATACGCTTTTATTTGCTTTTGCCTTTAGCTGCGGAGTGTTGATCCTTTAAAATAAACTTACATTCATACCACGTAAACGATATGGTACTTTAATAGAGTTATGTTAAATTAATCGCACTGTTCATCAAAATCTGTTTCAATTTCTTTAGTTTGCTTTTTTCGACAATAGAGAATATTACGCTGACTGCTTATGTGACATAATGTTTTACCGCTTGACTAGCTACTGGCTTTAATTTCAACCTACCTATTGGCTAATACCGAAACATAGTTATGATTGAAAACAATTAAACCGCGATAAAAACTTCTCGTACAGTCACATCTTTAATAGAAATAAATCGGGCTACATACATATTTTTTTATTATTAACAATAGATAAGTAACCAATAAATATGCTATATAGTTTATTACCTTCTTTAACATAATATTACCTAAAACATTTTTTACAATTGGTTACCTGGTAAATGTCTATAAAAAACCAAAACAGTTTTACACAGACCTTAATATGTTTCAGATTTGTAATAAGCTATAGAACAGTATACATTGTTTCAGCTGTAAAAAGAAAATTGAGTAATTTTATGTCGCGCTTAAAATATTTTTCCAATACGACGTGAGGGAAATACCGAAAGCGGTGCGTAAGTAGGCCGTTAATCCCACCCATATTGAAATATCTGCGACAGTGTTTACGAGGGATGGATGATCCGTTTTTATTGAAACATCGTCTTGCATGGAGATTGGCAGAAAAAGCGATGTCAGGGGAACGATCCCCATAATAGTGTTTACTTATACCCTTTTTATATGAACAGGAAGAAGGCTATTCATTTTTCAATGGTATAAAAAGCCGAACATTAAGTATCTTGGTTAACGTTAAGAGCTTATTTATTATTAAAATAAATCACTTAGGGAAAAGCCATAGATATTTCAAATTAAATTCATCGTGTTGTACTTACTCAACCAACACAAATTAACCACCGCATGAAAGAGCCGGTTTGTTCAGCGTGAGATCTAACCTTCTCACAATATTAATATTGTAAATTTAAATATGTAAATTTTACTATAAATACATTCTATATTCTGGTACAAAATTACGCCTATTAATGAATCATTATCATGCCCATTAAATAAATACAAATATGAAACAATTATTTATACCCATTTATCGCCTGTTATATATAACATAGCGTAGGAACTGTGGAAACGATTTTATAAAGATTACTTTATTTCCAACAAAAGTCGCTTTATGCATGCTTATTTTCTAAATATTCATTACAGCACTATAATAATTCAACTAAATTTTGAATTACCTATTGAGCTTAATAAAAATAAATCAAGACGATTTGGTTGTACACAAACAACTATGTTTTCCGTTTCACTGACGTTAACGGCGACAAACAAAGTAATGGTTCGTTAATTCCTATATTGTTGAACATTTCTATCGATTTATAGAACATTAATGTTAGCTCTGTAATAAATTGAACTTTGTTGCTTAATATACCGAACACAATTGTATTTCGTAACTATATACTTGATAATTAGTTCGTCGGATAAGATTATAGACATTATAAGATTTTTAATAAGAAAAAATTGCTCAAATTCATTAACATTTTCGAGCAACGTTACATCATACAACTAAGTACTATTTCGCACAGGTTCATTTCGTATTATTTAGGCTACATCCCCTCTAGGCCAGAGGCATTAGAATGCAAATTTTTAATTAGTGCGTAAGCTCATATCTCTAAGTTATTTGTAAAAAAAACAGGAGTTTTTTTTTCATTTGGTCGTCCAAATGTGAAAATAATTATTTCTTTATCTTTTTAACAAAAATAAAGCAGAAACACCAAACTTTTACCATATTCATTCATTATGACCACAAAGTAAGACTTCATTTTAAATTTCAACTCAAATACTAATTAAACTCTTCCTACCTTGTAAAAAAAACATTTAATTACTTTTTAACCTGTTTTTAAAATAACTCTTCGGTCTTGGAAATAAGTTTAAAATAATAAAAAGTCAATGTTATCACCTTTTCTACCTTTTAGAAACAATAATGAAGAGAAATATGCGTGGAACCGGAAAATTATAAAAAGAATGAATATGAAAAACTTCATCACATGAACCTTTTAATCATAATACAGTAAAACCTAACATTCCACTTTTTGCGTTTTGATAATATTAACTTTGCGAATAAAATATTTTTCATCCGTCAATTCAGACTTTTAAGTTGTATTAAAAACATTTATGACTGTAAAAACGAGATATTTGTTAAACTATTTTCATATAAACAGTTTGAAATAGTATAGAATCGAAATATCAAACTTAGTTATTTAAATAATCACTTATTTAAGCGATATACTCGTACAGACCACATACCTGTTTTTATTATTTCGACGTCTACTTGAAATTTCATTGCATTTCTCCTTTACACCTACTCTGTACCCTTTAATATTGTAGATAGAATACTCTGCGCATAATTAAAGGCAACATTACTGAATTTGATTAAGATGAACTGGTTCATCAGCATTGTTATTTATTGGCAATATTCATCAAAGTCAGTGCCTAGGGCAGATGCTTTGCTTGATCCGCTTGCGCTTGACATACCATAATTAGTGTTAGAAAATAATAGGCTTATATCTGCTTAAAACTCAAGAGGACAGTAAAGTTTTGTCTTTATGATTACATAATGTTACTGCTGTTTAATTTAAGGAAAACATTTAAACTTTAATAGAGTATAAGACTTATTATAACAGTGACATAATACATATATTTATACAAATCGTAAATTTATAAATTTGATTGTATAAACTTCATGGCAAAAATATAACAATTATATTCGATTTCATGTAAACCTGCCGCTAGTGACTCTACATTTAATTTTGATTTTTATAAAAAATTGCATTTTAAAAAATATAAGTAATTGAATTAAATTTATGTAGATGTAGAAAGGTGAAAAAAATTTACCCCTCTCTAACATAGACGGTAAACAGTCAAACATCAACAAGTATTAGCTGTAATTTGTGTTCTTAATTCCAAGAAGATTGGCTGATAATTAATGCAAGAGAATCATTTAGTTAAGTTCACTGTAATTAAATATTACGACCTTAAAACAATTGATACCCGACTGAAGGAAGGAAATATTATGTTTAAAAATATGTAATACTCACATTATCTTTGTCGTTAATTTTTTCAGTTCATTTATAACAATACTAATTAATTACTAAATAAATTTTAATTTCTTCTCATTCAGTTATTTTTTTATTGGTAAATGGCTATGTCTTGACTTCTGTTTTACACGATGTTAAGTGAGGATGAAAGGAAAGAGGCCATAGATAATAAAGCGTACTCATAGCTGGGCAGGCGGGTTCAATAAATCCTATCACCATTAAGACTCCTATACTCATATGGCCAGGCAATAGAATCCAGTCTCTTCGTTTCAAGGCAGGCGATAAACCATCACGCCACCACCACTAAGGCAATGTTAAAATATTTATTTAGTTCCTACAAATATAACAACAATTTTCGAATTTTATTAAATTTAAATTAATAGAGTTAATAAAAAAAATATTAAATTTAAATTAATCTTTGAATTAAGATTTCGTCTCTTCGTTTATGCTTCAAAAAATCATATTACATACAATTTTTCAAGAAAACAACATGAAAATAGTTCGCTATAATACCAACCGGTTGAGTTATCTTAGTGTTAATTGACTGATATTCGACTCTTAACATGATAAAAAAAAATATTATTTTAAAATACCAACAAATTAAATTGCAATATTTGTAAAGCTCATAACAGAAACGTACACTTTGAACAAGTTAAACTCACAAAATTTTATTTGTTACAAAGAATTATGGGAACGTTACATGAAAGTTAAAATTATATCAAAACTTCGTTTGTATTCATTTTGCAACACGTTTTCTCACGTAGGGTCAGCTTTGTATTTAAACCCCTACACTTTTTCAGCGAGCGGCCCACTTCCCGTTAAAGCAAATTGGCCTTGTTAAGATTGTTACGGGGAAAGGCAATAATTCTGTATACAGCTTAAGAGAAAATCCGCGCCTCCGCTCCTGTGCGTATTATTAAAAATATCACAGCCATGTCTGAAATTAAATTCAATTTCATATTCCTTATTACATTCTTTATTATTTTCCACATTGCCTTTACTTTACAGAATATTTTATAAAACACCCTTTCGGAAAAGTAAAAGTTTAAGCTTTAAATACACCTTGTAGGATTTATGTAATATATGTCCTTATATTTAAGTATTTTCGTATGTACTCGTAAATACGATATTACGTTAATAATAACCTTTATGTGAAGAATAGATATACAATCAAAAGCTGCTTGGGCAACTAAAATTTTTGCGAACCAAAATTACATGAAGATTATATTTGTTTATAACCAGTAATCTCTTTATCTTTGTTAAAAGGTTATATATATGTAAATTAAGGTAATTTTTTATCACATTTTTTCCTTCCATACACATATGCTCGAGCTACTATGAGATAGGTGTTTTCATATAGGAGTTCGACCTGTATTTAGTAAATTAAATACTAATTTACATATTTTTGATACAACACTAAATATTGTACAACTTGAATTCGGCAGATGTTGTCCTGATAATTTGTAGTCATTTTATGAGAATAGTTGGTTATTGCATGAAATGGATTAAACGCAGTGGCAGTACTCCCTCGTAAGACCGAAAGTTTGGCAAACACTATTTAAGTAATATAGTGCACTAAAATTAATATATCATAACTACTACAGAATTTAGACTCGACCACAAACATAAAAAAAAATAGAAAAATCATGTCATATATATTTTTTTTATGTAGATGCGTACAAAATCCTCTGGTTTAACGGTATAAAAATTGGTCTCTAGTAGTGCCATCTATTGAACCATTTACAACAATGAAATAAAAACTATTAAAGTATACAAATATATCAAATTTGAATTATTCTTCTATTAATCTGTTTTAAGAACTTCATTCAAAAGTGACAAAGATTTATCTCACTCGTACATAAACAGTCAAACATCAACAAGTATTAGCTGTAATCTGGTCAATGTTCTTAGTTCGTAGTAGATTGCCTGATAATTAATGTTATAAATTGTGAACAAAGTTCGCTTTTAATTTTTTATTTCTACTGGAGAAATACCTTATTCCATCCAGATAATAAGTTTAATCTTTTGTTGTCTTATTATTCACGCGGACTTCGCGTACAATGATGATTTTTGAAATATATGTTGAAAAAGATGTGTTTGATGATAGTGATAAATGATATAGCTTATATTTTACATGACAATCAGGCTTTTCTATATTAAGGGCTATAAATTTTTCAAATATGACAATAGTATTATATTACGTGAGACACAAACTAACTAACAAAATAAACTATTAACAAGTCGACCAAACGTCTATTTTGAACGCATACAACTATAAAAATTATTGAAACAATATTTAATTACATAAATTTTCTTTATTACACAATGCAAGCCTTCGACTATTTGACGCAATAAAAATATGGACATAATTAACACGCAAAAAAATCCTTTAAATATAATAAAAATGTATAAGTAGCAAGAAAATTTTACTAAATATCGATCAGGTTATTGCCAAACATGCATTGGGATGAACACGTTTACCAAAGATTAACTGAATGTCTCTCTGATCTCTTACTCCTATGGACTTTGCCGAACTAGAAATTTACTGGTGGTCGTTTCATCCAACAAAGGTGCGGTTTACTCTTTGTTTGACAGTTTGACGTTCCCATTTAAGAGCCCCTCCCTGCATTGGTTATCGAGTTATAATAAATTTTGTATTGTAAGCTAATTACAGTTTAAACACCATTGATTTTATTCGCATCTGGTAGTAATTTTTGTAAAATAAGTGTTTCATTCGAACGTTGACAAACATTGTTCTTCAAGGCTTATGATTATGGCGATAATGAATACAATCACATTAAACACCTTTCCTGTAACCAGGAAAAAAAATTGAATAGTAAGATTGGCACTCGTCTGTGTCTTCGTCTGTCTGTTACTTCTATGTTTGGACAAGTTTTTTCTTTCATTGGTAACTCGATGAAGATTGTAACTATTTTCTAGTTTCTTAAAATGTTGTACTTTTTAATTATTTTATATGGACATATATAAATAAGATAATACTTACATATATAAATATTGTCCATATAATATAAAGTTAGTAAAGAAATGAAAGCTTTGACTGTTTTTTTTTTAATCTCGTTCACCCCTGTTGCGTTATGATATGTCCTATTCTTATCATGTCATTAATTTCTTAATTTTAGTCACGTTTTCTTTTCTTTTTTACCCATACTGATTTTCTAGCTTACATTTCTTCTTTTTCATACCTCATTCCATTTCCTTCTTTCATACGTCGCGCTTAAATAAAGGGAAAACAACCATTTTATTTATTAACAAATTTCCTTACTCTAATTATTCTGAATATTTTACATTATCTATTTTAACTTATTCATTTGTATTACTCTCCTTTACATTATTTATGTTTTTCTTTGTTTTATTTACTACCACTTCTGTCTCACTCTTGTTTTCTAATTTTTACCATATATTTAAATTACATTTTTATTTCTTTTTATGGTATTTCCTATCACTATTTTACAAAATTTTATGAAAATACCTAGGCTGTCGTCCACGTTCATTAACAGCGCGATGTTTGCATCCCCTATCTTGTTTCCCATTCTTACCTCACTTTTCATTCGATCCCTTCCGTACACGGGACAGCAGGTGATCAAGTGGGACATGGTCTGGTCCACCACGGTCGCATGCACACGCGGGAATCTCCTTACACTTGAACCTATGCAGGTATGAGGAGAATCCCCCGTGCTCTGTAAGCATCTGGACCAGACACGTGTCCAACTCCTTTCTGCGGAGTATGCGGTAGGCTGAGACGCCGTCCGGAAAAATATCCGCGTAGTTGAAGCCGTCGTTCCTTCCATATAGCGTCTGTTCCATTCGTCAAGCGTGTTCAGCCTAAGCTGTCACTTGACGAATGAGACAGGACACTCCTCGTATACTGATCTCCTTTTGACCTTCAGGGCCGCATCCTTGGCCTTCGCTCTTCGCTTGGGATTCGCTCTCTCATTTACCTCCATCCCCGCGTGCGAGCATTGACTGCTTCTGTGGCGTAGTAATTTACCGCTTGCCTTATAATGCGGAGGTCTCGGGTTCGATTTCCGGACCTCAATAGTAGTGGAAAGTTAGACTTTTACGAAACCTTCTAACTAGCTATGACCCTCTTTATCAATTTGCCGCAATAACAGTATTACTGTATTCCGGCAGTAATACATGAGAGAGCTAGAAGTATTTTGGGCAAACACGCTGAACGTGAAGCATAAGTCAATAACCTATAAAATTAAAGACATGGTTATTTAAAGTGTATAATAAAAAAAAAACAGAAGTAAAAGCAAAATAATATCACTATTCTGTTCGTGACACGTTAGCGGGTCGCTGGTGGTTAGGTAGTGTCTAACAAAATTGTGCGCCGCTGACACTGAGCCACGTCGTGCGTCACCGCCCCCAGATCGCAGCTGACACGTCGGCAAAACACGACGCAGCACGCTCTATGGACATTACAGCCAATTCGTACATACGATTTGGCATGTTTATTCACCACGTCATTTTAGTTCCACAAACCGTGTTCCCGGCGAGCGCGCTTTACCATCTACGGCATTTTTATTGATTCAAGTGTTACCTTGCGGAAATCCATGACCAAATAAAACAAAATTAATCTGCTAATTTCTGCTTCCTTTAATCTCAAATAATACAACAAAAGTACAATCTTTGCGTATTTCGCCATTACACGTGACTTCCTCAGGAGATATTACGAGTCCGACGTCGGGTGGTCGAACCGAACGTGTATATTTTAGTCGAAGTATTTGCGATTAAACAAAACGAAAATTATCAAATTAATTTTGTTTTATTTATATGCGGCCTTATTGTCAAATTATGCGAAATAGAGGTTAAGTGTTAGCCCATTGCCAATAATAAATAAACTTATTACAATATCAATGTCTCTCCGTGTAAATATAAATTAAAACTTATCCGTCTACTAAAAAATCTTTGAGAGATACGTGCACAAATAATATTATTTTCACAAAAAATTATCCCGATATCTAAACAGAAATTCAAAATACTATATAAAACAATATGAACAAGAGCAAACCATCTTTCCTGTTCATCAAACCTACCATTTAAAGGTTTGTTTTTTGTGCTAGGCATGCTCCTTCTAAGAATGAAAAAGAATAATCATAGTTCAATTATTACAACTCATGAAAAAGTGATTCGAGACTTTAAGGAGATGACTGAGTAACAAAACTTACCGAATTGAAAATCTCCTTCTTTTCGTCGGTTAGTAAAACAACGATTAAACATATATAATATTATGCTTAATGCTTATTGATGAAGAAAAAGTAATTTTTTTTTCATTACATAATAGCAGTGACAGAATCACCATGAACACCGCGGCTCTTGTGTTTCAGTTCATCATTATTAAAATATAGTATAAACTAAAATTAAAAAATATAACAAGGGCTATAGGTTAATACGACTACGAAGACGAGGCAAAAAAAATTACATAATATCTATAATGAAGATGTGTAAGTGTAAGTTTGTGCTAGTTGTATAAGGCACGTTACTACATAATAGTTAAATATTATTACAGCCTTTAAAAAATACACTTTTAGGACATTAATGACAAGCATTTGGCATTAAAATACTTTTAAGTGATACATCCTTTACGAAACGATTCAGTTATATGCAAAATTTGAAATTCAAAATAGGCGAGCGCTTATTCCATTTTTATACTATGTATGTATTTAGGCAGTAGCAAAACCATAAAAATTTGCCTATGGTATACTGAAACCATTTTTTTATTAAAACCGAGAAAGGTAAGTTCGAAGTTACAACGGTCAAACAATATTTAGCACAGACTACGTCGAGTTCGCAATATCTGTACTGCGACGGAATCTGGCTTGCATCGAATATCGAAATTGCGTCCAACCCGCAGCCCTTGCCAAGCTGCTCACATATCGCACATTAGGTTCTACTGTATCGGAAAATAATAGCCTGTAACGTTAAACGTTACAACTTTTCCCTTGTATATTAGCAAGAGCCTTAGAAAAAAGGCCTGTATACAATATACAAAAGTTGTAAATGTATAAAATATAAATACGTATTGTTAGGTACTTTAATATCGAAATTACTAAGTCCCGATGGTCATAATATGAGAGCCAGTGTTCTAGGTAAGCGCGCTTCTATTCGCTTATATTTTCCTTAAAAATCCCTTAAAATTATGTGAATTTGATTTAGAGTATAACGCGATAGTGGCGAATTAATGTACTAAGTTTGTAGTTAGCAAAATAACATTACTTTATTATCTTTTAATCAATGACTACCTCCATGGTGCAAAGGTTTAACTCTGCCTTGTAACGTAATGGTCCCGAGTTCATTCACGGGTCACATGAGTAGGGGAATCTGGATAACGGTAGGCCTTCCAAACACCTGGTTAGCTTCTTCCCTCAATGTCAATCTGCCACCATTGCTGTGCTGCAGGATTCGGTGAAGTTTGCGCTGTTAATCTTATTGACGACTATTACAGCTTCATTGAAACTAGCTCGCGAATCCGATGATCCGCGAGCTATAACCATTGCTGTGTTTCAGCAGACATGCATGCGAAAGTCTGCTTTGAAGATTTTTATTTGCTAGAGCCACGCAGCGATTTGTCGCTGCATGAATGCGCCGGCTCGACCGGGAAGTACCACGGCCTTGCAAGTCCAGCGTTAAATAAAAGTGTATATTTTGTATTTCGTTTGGTGAGCTGAGCATCTATGTTGGCACCGGCTTCTTCCGTCTTCTTTCTTTCGGCACTCCTAATCTTTAGGCATTTTTCCGAACTCTTGAAAAAAAGCATTAGTGCACCCGATCCCTAAAAGGGACGACTGCTCTGATCCGTCCAATTACAGGGCTATTGCCATCACCTCCCTGCTCTCCAAAATCATAAAGACATTAGTAAACCGCCAACTTCTCGGGTGTTTGGAGGAAAACCAGATGATCAGTGACCGCCAATACGCCTTTTGGCAGAGTTACTTGGCCGGCGATTTTCTAATTTACCTGACTAATCGATGGGTGCAGGCGATTGAGAGTAGAGGAGAGATTTTAGCTATTAGTTTAGACATTGCGAAGTTCTTTGATCGGGTTAAGCGCTGCTATTAAAGCTGCTATCCTACGGACTTCCACACAAATTATGTAAATGGATCACCAGCTTTCTCTGGAACCGAAGGATTATAACCGTTGTTGACGGATTATGCTTGGATCCCAAGCCTGTAAATGCTGGTGTTCCTCAAGGTTATGCCCTATCACCTACGCTGTTTCTTTTGCATATCAATGGCATGCTGCAAATTTACAGCGTACATTGCTATGCGAATGCTTGCACTATGGACGCCCTTTACACCGACCACGCCAATAAGTCATGAGAAAGTTTTGATGAGTGCCAAAACAAACTTGTGTCTGAAGTTGAGACTTTATTATGCAACTCCGATTGGGGACGACTAAACTTAGTCGATCTCAACCCAAGAAAGATCCAAGATTGCACGTTTACAACCAAAAAGAACCCCTTCGCCGTTTACCGTTTACTCATTTTGCCGACACTCCGCTTACGGCCTCCACAAACATCGAAATTTACATTAGCATATCGAGTGATGTTCAGTTTCGTGATCATCTGGAAGAAATGGCCAAGTTGGCTTCTAAAAAGCTCGGTGTGTTCTGTAGAGCAAGACAGTATTTCTCTCCAGCTCACCTCTTGCTTCTTTATGAGGCAAAAGCCCGGCCCCATGTGCAATACTGTTCCCATCTCTGGGCGGGCACACCTTAGTACTAGCTTCTTCCATTTGACCACATACAAAGGAAAGCAGTTTGAATTATCAGCGATCGGGCTACTTCCGATCGCCTTAACAGTCTAGCCCGCGGAGGAATGTTTCATCCCTTTGTATTTCATATAAAATTTACTACGGGGAGTGTTTCAAAGAATTGTTTGAAAAGAATCCAGCCGCCGTGTTCCACCATTGTAGTACACGACACAACACCAAATTCCCTCGTCATCATTTAGATGATTGGTAATCTTCCACTGTGCTTTTTAAGCGCCATTTTGTACCACGCACAACCACCCTGTGGAATAACTTGTCGCCAGCGGTATTTCCAGACCGATACGTCTTAGGGTTCTTCAAGAAAAGAGCGTACTCCTTCCGTAGAGGTCGGCAACGCAGTTGTGACTCTCCGAGTTTTGGGGCTGTCTATGGGCGACGGTGATCACTTTCCATCAGGTGAACCGCTCGCTCTTTTTGCCCACTCTTCCTATAAATAAAAAGGCCGGCACACTCGTCATTGTCACTTAATATCATGTGTCAGTTAAGATTTAGACTGCTTACTGTCGATTAAAAAAAATATACATATGTTTTAAAATATCGCAACTCTGTTGGGAATCTCTCAATTACGGGAAAATGCAATTTTTCAAGAGAAACGTTTAAAACTTTAATAACGTAAAAAAAATACGATACTTTCAGAGCATAACGTCTACATTCATCTTCTCATTAAAAAAATAATATTTCAATAATTTGTAAAAAAGATACATTTATTACATAATTTAACATCCTTTTTAAACTTTGCCGTAATATCGCACTGAGAATGCGATGTGAAGTGCAAATAAATCATAAATAGTAAACAATTTATGTTGTGTGCATGAGTCCTCTTTGTTATCGAACCATACACAGTTTACATTACGTTCTCGTGTGCAACGCAGTTGCAAACAGATTGATATGCGTTCTAAACTAGCATAACTAACCATTGTGTTCACTTGCTAAATCAAACGCGCAACAGACAAACTGACAACTACGATAAGTGATTTAAAAATAAACAATGAAACGCATGTCACGCTTCACAAATTTTAAAATATTTCAGTGACACGTAATGTACTCTCACTCTTTTGCTTCAAAATGTTTGTGTTATTTACACGCAGTAAAGAAAATCATTAAAAACATTCCCAAAAGTTAGTAATTTGTATGAAAAAAACGCAAATAATTTCGTCAATTTGGAAATTAATAAATAGCATTCAATAAGATAAGTAACGCTCTGTGTGTATAAATAATTCTACAATCAGGCCAGTTTAGAGCAGCTCAGGTTTAATAGGCCGTTAAACTTGATAGCCTAACAGCAACACCAGACTATGCTATTGCTCTGCAAAGTGTTTGGTAATGAGGAAAATGTAAAATATACATTTCGAAATAAAGTAATATCCCATTTAATTTTTTTGCACAAAATAGTAGATCTGGTATTTTTAATACACTATATTGAAGTCTAATATTTATTTTTGTAATTACTTTAATTTTTTTTGACAACTAATATTCCTAGTCGTTATTTTCTTTTAAAATTTCTATATATATATTGAGCATATATATCTTATATAAGTCATTTATTGTTAATCAGTGTATATATTAACTTGCTATAATTAAGGAAATTTACAGAAACGAATTATTAGAAAAATTTTATAATTGGTATACTTTCCGTTATGCTAGAATATAATAACAATAAACATATGTTTTTTGATTTATCATGTCTCGAAATAAACCTAAAAAAGATATACTTCATTAATGATTTTTGAAATTAAAGATAAATTTCAAATGAAGCTATAGTAAGCATTGCACACTCACAATAACATTCCCTGCTAAAGTTGTTTTGTTTATTTGATTACCGACCTCTGCGGAATCAGGATACTTTGTTTCTGTTCTTGGAGTGGCTGCAAAATCAGCTTAATGTTATTTAATCAAAAGAAACTTTCGGTTTGAAAAGAACATCGTTTTCGAAAATGGGAACTCTCACAAATTTACCATACAGCTGATTCTCGGTTCTGTTCAGGAATTTGATGAAGCATCGTAGTACAAGATTACAATGAAATGTTTCGTTAATAATTTAATTTCAATAATATTAAAATTAATTGTAACATTGCAAGCATAATTAGGTAAGGCCGACTACATGTAACGTAAAGAACGTCAATGGACCTAGAATCTAGATCACGCCTGCCACAACATAGTACAGCCGCTTGCCAGCTAGGCCGGTGACCTGGTGAAGATAGCAGAGAATTATCGAATGCGTGTGGCATCGGACGGTTTGTGCAAGTAATCGTATTTGGAAAATTAAATTAGAAAATAGACAACAATAGTTAGCAAAGAATATTATAGTTATTAAACTAAAGGTAAATGAACTGTAGATAACATTGTTCTTATTGTTTATGACAGATATTAAAAAGTATATAGAGAAAAAAGAATGAATAACATATTTGAGAGAAATTTCATGTATATTTTGCTAGTTAATAGCTACACCGTAAATGGATTTTGGCTTTTGAAATGGAAATTCGTACAGTTCGAAAATCGAATTGACACACGGGGTTAAGCAAATGACGTGGTCAATGAACGGAGGCCACTGTCTGTCGAATACTAATCGCTCGCCAAAACAGAACAAATAAGTGCTAGCCACCTGAAAATTATCAACTTCGTCGAACAGAATAAATTATTTCACTGATCATTACAATAAGACCTTTAACCTGAGCTAGCCTAAGATCTACTTGTACCGAATTCTTCAATTAATTGCAATTTAATAAAATTTAAACCATCACTACTACCTTGTGATATTTTTTCTTTTATAGCAAGAGTAGACAATAATCACTCTTCGTACAAGCTCAGTATAACTTGTAGAATTGACTGAAATATATGGTAAAAGATAATATTGAAACTCTTGCCTGAATTTATATTAAATATTAAATGTTGAAAACTTTTCTTTTAACGAAAATCGAATTATTATAGGGTCTTGTAAAGTCCCTTTGTTTATTAGAAATGTCAATGTATCTAAGACTGAACAAATATATCGGAAATCACACTTTATTGTATATGCATGTCTTTTACAACATTGTCTTGTCATTATGGCAATGTCACGTAAAATTATCTAAAGAATAACCGAACATCATTTTTGAAGCATAGTGATTTTGTACATTTTTATCAGAGCGCGCAAAAGGAAAGTAAATAGACGAATTTTATACAATCTGTGAACTATAACGGTGTCATTCAAAGATTAAATACAAACCATTAGATAAATTAAAGCGTGGCACTACATACGAGTTCCAGTTAGAGCCATTTCCGCGTTGTTTGGTGTTAGCATACAGTGTCCGTAAATATTTCGCCGAGCACCCCAATGAAAATAGTACTTTGTTAAAATCAAAACAAAGTTAGAAATATACAAGAGTAAAAATGATTTGATTTATTTTTTCTCATCTACTTTTATCATATATGGAGGTTATAGGACTACAGTATTTAACTAGCTGTTATTAAATGCGTTATTGAGAGAATATCTTAAAAACACGATTTAAAATATACCAAAACAAATTTTACAACATTGGATCAAAAGTTGAAAAAATTTACATTTAACAAAATCCTCACCGTCTTCCCTTGAACACATACAATTAACGTAAGAAAATATAAGCCGATAAATATATTTATTTATAAGTCTATTGTTAATAATTTAAAATGGATAAATATAACTATTCAAGATAAACAACTTTTTGCACGGCACGGAAGAAATAATGTTTTGTTTATACGATATGAAGAATAACGCAGGTCGTGTACACGTAAGTTCTATAAGCTTTTAAAACAATTTTGACGTAGAGTAAATGTAAAACAATAATGAAACAACATGTGTTAACACGAGTTAAACGAATACAAAACGTATTGTGCTGCACAAGTATTACGGAATAAATTACAGTTACTATTCAACATTTAAAATACTTTATATCTAGTGTCAACTTATCGTCCATCGTGGCCAGATAGTCATTAACAGGAACTTATATAAAAAAAAATAAAACGTATTTGCTGGTGAAATATATTTTAACAACGTAACAAAACATGTTAACATTTTAGATACATATTTTTTTAGCTAGAGTACCCACGTACTTACTGGAAAGTGATCACCGTCGCTCAGAGAAATCCATAGCATAGAAATGTGAAGAATTTATAATATTTAAGACATCAAAAAATTCAAATTATTAAACAATGAGAAGGATGAGATTATTAATTCCACACGTACTACATTTGGCTGTAACCTTTCACAAAGTGATATGATTATTGTTTTTTGGTTAGTCTTATACATTGAAGTTAAAAAAAAAACCTTAAGGGCCGGTATATCACAAACATTGAATTTGTATCTGCTTATTGCTATTGAAACTTACTCTAGTTTCTAATTTTTTAGAGTGCAAGTTTGTATTTTGATGTACACTATTAATAAATAGATGCATTAACGCTAGCTCATTAAAATATGATTCATATTCAATTTAAATGCCAATTTTGTTGCCAATCTTAGTGCAATATGATGTTTCAATAAAAGCGGATCATCTCTCGTAAACACAGTCGCAGATATTTCAATATGAGTTGGATTAAAGGCCTGGTTACATGTAGCCATCGTTATTCCTTTAGCCATTAGATAATAATTCATATTAAACAAATGTTAAATAAAATATTTCAAAAACCTATTAATATTTATAATTGGTATTGATACATTTTAGTACTATAGCCTTTTTTTTCTTTTAATTCCTTATATAAATACAGAATTCGATATTTAAAATGCAGCAAAGTGTAATTAAAAAATAAGTACACAAATATCGATTTTAGAAACAAAGAAATGAAGGAAACAAAACACAACGTTAAGTAAGGTATTAATATTTTTAAAAGTTCTAATAAAAGTTGCATTTACTACGTCTTATTCATAACTTGCGCGTGCAATGTTAAAAATTTTGGGTTTGAGCTGCTAATTTAAGTCCTTGTCAAGATGTGTCGATATTCATAGACATTATTATAATCGAAACCACTCCACAGCTGCAATAACCCACCAATAGTTTGGTTTTTGCTGCTAGAAATATATTTCCGATGTCAATAAACTTATTTTTACAATTACGCAATATTCATTAGTAACTAGCAAAAATATATATGCCGAATTAAATATTGAACGCGAGGGATAAATTAACAGAGTTAACAAACTACATTTTATAGCCTCCTCAAAACTCTTCAAAAATCTTGTTATCACACCATTTAAATTTTTTTAAAGGTTTTATAGAATCAACATGGCGGTTGAAAATCTACATTTGGAATGAATATTCAGGAGCGACCGTTACGCCACGTAGAAAGCTTTTACGAAGTACAATTTTCTAAATCGAGCCGAAGGACCGTAATCAAAAACTTGTTAAATATTCTAAGTGGATTTTATAGAACACGCACAAGTTAAACATTTTTTTTAATCTGCATCGACCGTTTCTCACATATTCTATGTTCTTTTTCAGAATAAAACGAACCACAATTTTTTTAGCGAATCTAACCCAACTAACTACTAAGTTTAAGTTTGTTTTAAGCCTGAGCTAGCTTTCGTTTACTTTGTCAGTAAAAAATACTGCAAATAGCTCATTAAATCGGAATATACTGAAAAACATGTCTCACTGCTATGTCTCAATTTAGGTTAAAGCTAAAACTGATGGCCACTGCATCCTCTGAAGTCTACCAAGTTACAACAATAATCCAGTAATGTCAAACCGATATTCTATTTTTAAATGAATTACATGTGCATCGATAGTGTGATTTAATTGAAATTTGGCGCCATCTCTGATAAATTAACCTTTATATTTTTTATAAATTACATGTATCTGTTTCTATCTTATAGGCTATAAATAAACTTAAACTAAATAATTTAATAACACCTATAAAGACGGGATGTGCAGAAGTTTGCACGTGTAAATCATACGCCAGTCTATAGCGATGGTTTAATTCCTTAATTCAAAATACTAAAGTTTGGGAACAGAGATAGATGCAAAAATAATAACTTCTTAGATAGCCTTGCTTTTAAAATATACGACAGCCCGGAGACCACATAAGAAGTTCATGGGTGGTAGTAGCGTCTTTTATTACTGTATTTTATTATTATAGTTACTGTAACATACTCAGGCTACTAAATAGTACGAAATTAAAAATTACTAAAAGCTCCATAATACATTATCTATCATCTCATTGTGTCTTTGCATTGTGAGAAATTGAGGTCGAACGTGAACCCATTACCGATAAATAAATCATCATAATTACAACAGAAAAAGTGTATTTCTTAACAAGGTTCAAATTATTTTATTTCAAAATATTTAAACTTTGTACATAACTAATATGATTAAATAATTAAGCTTGTTACTTAACAAGTTTATTTTATATCCTAAATATTTACATAATGAATTAAGTATAGGCGAAAAATTTTAATATTTAAATATCAACATAAAAAATCTTCCAAACATCTGTAATTTGGATTCCATGTAAACGTTTACGTAGGTAAAGAGGCGTAATAAATGTAATATATATAACCTGTAAATTTAATCATCACATTAAAGCTTTAATTGAGTTATTTAACAAACGTTATTTAACAGACGCATTTAAAGGTCGGTCGTCTGACCAGCAATTACTATTCGACGGACCACGGTCGCAATTTGCTGACCACGTCATTTATTCAAAGCCCTACAATCAATTTTATCCCAACCTAAGACCTGCGTAATTAGTATGGTGCAGGTTAGACGTTTGTTGAGAGAGTTTTCTTTCTAGTCTAAATTCGCTTTAAAATGGGGTGACGTTTTATTTTTAAATGTTCAAATTATTTAATAACACAAGATAAATAAATCCGAAACCAGAGGTCCAAATGATAAAAGATGTTAAACAAACATTATTATGATCATGGAGTTGAATATTTCTTCTGTGCGTGCTACCAAATTTATTTGATATATGATATATTTATAAGCAATTTAAAAATTAACGAAATATATGAGATATTAATCATCAGAACTACTACAGAAGATTGTTATGTATTTAATTTTTGCGCGATATAAAATATTTGTGAGATTCTAAAATATTTGATCAAAAGCAAAATAATTCCCAAACCGTAAAAATGATACAAAGGATTGAAGAGAGAGAGTGGAAAGGTAATCTTTTAATGTAAAAGTTCTTTTGAAAAACGGCAAATGAAAAATATTTATAAATTTATATTAAGAACATTCTGAAACGATGCGTGTAAACGGTAGTCGCTTGAACCGGATGTTTAGTAGAGAAGTTGTGCAAACGGCAAAGCGCAAGAGAAATATTCAATAAAATAAGAAAACGTATTCGCTTGTGATTTTAAACTAATTTAATAATAATAATATATGTTAAATCTAATAATTTCTGTGAATTTTAACGGCATAGAGACTAATACTCTAAAATATGCATATAATACAAAAAAGACTAAACATACAATTAAAGTGTTTGAGAAGCTATTATGCTCCAAATTGTAGATTAATAAAGTCCTAACAGTTTTACGTTTTCTCCATTTCATACTTTTTAAACTCTATAACTGAACACTAAAGTTGAATTAAAAAACAATTATCGAATAATGCTGTAAACGACAATAAGAGATTGAATACAGCAAACTCAATACGGAAGATTACCAAAAATTATTCCCATAGACACTATAAAAGTACATTTCACAAATAAACGTAGAAATCACTTAATTTCTACCTGCACTGTGTGCTTTTATCTTGGTAATTATCGTTTCAGTAATTACCATCACTACGTCGAATCCATTCGTGCAAATGTTCATTGCATTTATCTAATCACACAATACCTATTAGACAATTGTTTTTTCATGTTTTAAAACCTAGAATATACATATTTTAACACTGACTACTATTTAAATTATATTGTAAAAGATTGTTCTTTACTCGGAAATTTATAAGCTAAATGCCACAGAGACTTTCTAGTATAATTAATTTATTCCTTGATATCAATTAACGCTATGTTATTTGATTGAACGGTATAAAATTTGTATGTTACAGTACCGTGTAATTGCAAGTTACAAAAAGTCGATGCCGCGAATATATATTATTCTTTTTATAATTTATACACATATCGATTTTAACACTGGCGATTTCTTGTGATCAGTGTACATGTTGATATACAGCTGTCTTCTATTGACAAAAACTTGTTGATAAAAAAAAAAACTTCATTAAAATACATATCGTGCCTGTTTTAATGATCACCGTTCCATGGTTCCGGATACTGCATCCAACCAATTTATACCATGGATTTATACATACATATGTACTTTAGTAGATTATGTAATCATGAAAAAGACGATATTCATTTATATTTCGTTCCATTTTCATTTTTAATGTATATCTTAAAGCACTGTTATGTGTAACAAAATTTTCCAAGATGCCTGAAAGCAATTCGGCTATAAGGTGTTGCAATTATGCTAAGTTTTCAAAACTTAACTAGAACTAAGTTCATTAAGGAGCTTAAAGAAGGAAGTTCAAGCAAATTATTCTGTAAAGGTGAAGGTCCTTCCGCAATCAAGTCGACCTATTCGTGCTACAAAAGCACTTTTTAATTATTTTTTTCTTAATATTCAAAGCTCGAACGGAAGTGTTTTTCTAAAGGTAACAGAGTTGATTGTCTATCTGTATACATTTTTGTATATTATTTATAAATTTTTAAACAATTGTTGATTTTCACTTTTTTTTTGCAGCGCATACTTTTGTCTTACTTTCCTTGCAAAATAAATTAATAATAATTATATTTATGTACATCATAATCTTCATAATCTTGATTTTAATAAACCGTTTCCCTTATATTTTAATGCGTACATGTGCAGTGGTTTACTGCTATCCTTGTAGCACAAAGGTTTTTGGTTCGATTCTAAAGCTATATGAGAATCATTATTATACTATTACGTAAATAATCATTGCTTAAACATAGTTTCAGTCAAAGAAAAAGGAAAATATAAGCGTTGATAATTCATATACATAATTTTTTTCGAAGCATGTTAAAAAATAGACATTTGCTGGAATTCATTTACTAACGTATTCTATTAGCCATGAGCCGAGTACATTTAAAAAATCGACCCATTCGACCATCAATTACTATTCGACACACAACAGTCGCAATTTGCTGTACCACGCCATTTGTTGAAAGCCCCCTAATCAATTTTATCCCTTCTTAAGATCTGTGTTATTAGTACAGACACAGGTAAGATGCCTTTTAATCCTTAGTTTGCCTTTATCAATTTCCTAAATAAAAAAATAGACGAATAATCTATAATAGGGTTAGAAATAACATTCATGTGTAAAAAAATTACCATCCTAATTTAACTATTAAAAATTTGTGAGCGTGTCCTGTTCATTGTTCGATTCTAAAGAAAAACCTTAACTAATGTTATTCATATATAACTTCATACTGGTAAGCTAAGAACTGCTTGAGTAGCATGGACCAAAATTAAAGCCTTTCATTATTTGTTGCACTTTAAAACAACGTCTTAAAAAAAATTGCGTCAAAATTGAAACGAATGTGACCAATAACAAAATAAGAATAATGCTCAATTTTATATTATTAAATTGCTTGGGATCCTCGGTACGAATAAATAATCTAACAATTAGGGCCAGTTTAGAGAGGCTCAGGCTTAATAGGCCGTTAAACTTGATAGTCTAACAACAGCATCGGACTACCCGTTACTTTGGAGTATCTGCTAATAAGAAAAATGAGAGAACCCTGTTTTTAATATTATTTACGTACTGTACAGAATTGTTTCATATTTAAAACTGAAAAAAAATTCGGAAAAGAGGTAACTGTCAAATACAAACGTGGTAATAACTAGCGAATGATTTAATTTTGCATTAATTGAAGATAAGGAAGTAGATTTGAATTCGACTCATACGTTTTATTGTCATTTTTTACTTTTTAGACATCATTTTTAACAACTGTCTGCTTACGATAAATTTTTTTTTTATTTGAAGAAAAGGGAATGGACATTGCCAATTTAATATTCCTGTAACAGGTGTTAATTAATATTAAAGAATTCTGTAAAAACTTTATTTATTTTTGTTTTCTATTATATCATTGGTTCGAATTTTTTTCAAAAAAAGTTCATTTGTGACAACCGTAAATTAAAGGATAGTAAATAATTACTTTGATACAAACATTACATCCTTCGTTAACTATTTAAACCGAACGCATGTCATTCTGTCTGTTAAACAAACTTTGTCTTTCGGGTAACTTCGCACAGTTAGTAAACCGAATTGACACATAGGGTTGAACAAATGACGTAGTGAATGAATAGGAACCTCTTGTCCACAAAATAATAATCATCCGCTAAAGTATTGGATAGAATAGCAGCAAAATAACCTTCATTATTTTACTACAACTAATAAGGTTTTTTTTTTATTTAATAAGGGAGTTAAATGCATGTGTATGTATACATAATAAAGTTCGATTAAAAAGATTAAAATAACATTTTCTGATTTTTATGCAAATAATTTCGAATTATAATTGTAAAACTAATAATTCTAATCGTTTCTTATACTTTATATTAAATAATTAAAATAATACTTTTTCGATGCTTAATCATTGATAACCAATATCAATAAAATATAAAAAAATATCACATAAATAAAAAAAAATTTTCAACGTTACATTAAACTAATAAGTGAAAGCTAATTCTAATGTTTTATTTTCCCTTAAATTGCGCATTTATTATATTAGATGCTCTTATATCAACTTACTCGAACGTTATGTGTAAAATTAGTTATCCATGACCCCATATCATTAAGATTGACAGTGTTGTAGCACCCACTTAACCACTTAACCATAAGGCAAAAGTGAAATTGTATTTTTATTTCTTATATTTGACGCCAATGCCGAAAATTCCATGAATTGATTAGATAAAACTCTATTTTATATCATTAGATTTCTGTTTAATATAGCATAATCAACAAATATTATTTATGAACTCCGGCCTTTTAAAATCGTTATTAAAAAACCGATACTAGCGGGAGTTTATAAATAATGTGTACCGATCGCAGAAGTTTAAAATCGTTATCATCCAATAGTTTTCTGACAATATTGAGCAATGTTTTTGTTTATTTATTGTATAATGTAAGTAAATTTTAGCTGCACTGAGTTCCGTGGTTCGAACCCTGAACCACATAAGTAGTGGACTTCGAAAGGTGGTGGGGTTTTTCGATATCGCTGACATACTATTATTTCCGCAATATCATCAATGTTTTGTTTTGTAACTCGCTTTACCATCAAAGGCTTCAATTAAAAAAAAAAGTTTTTAATAAATATCAATACTTGAACTTAAGTTATTATTAGATCTCCATAGGTTACTTGGAAAATTTGTTGATGCTGGGTAGCTAGTACCGTAGCATCTTCTTAATGTTTTAGCTAGTAAACCGTTTTTATTCCCATTAAGATTAACCTTAAAACAATATCTTGATGCCTTTGGTACTTGCAACCTTCCATAGGTCACCGTAACCGCTTAACATCAGGCGAACCGTACGGTTCTTTGCAACCTTAGTAATATAAAAAGTTAGATATATACTTGATGATAACAACACAATATCACATTGTACTCTTGGAATATAAAATGTTAATAACCGTACCCCAGTAAGGTCACTATGTATTGCGCCACAGTAATTTCGTTTGGCTAAAGAAATAGTCATCTCAAAGTTCCTATTTCTTTACCTACCTAAATAGTCTACAACAATTTAGATCTAAGAGTAACTATAAATTTTCTATATTGTAGCATATATTATTTACGCCTCCATTCATAGCAAAAACGTAATAATTTTCATAATGGCGTAGTTACACCTTAAATATTTTTAATAGAAATCCATGTAATTATCGACAAGGCACTCTACCGGAAATTCTAGAAGGCGGGGCAGTAATCGATTAAACAAAAAAGTGTAAGACGTACATACCTAGTATTTCTAGTAAGGACAATGGTTACCTTGTGAATTGGATGAACTGTTCAATTGTATTTTAAATTGTTAAAAATTTTTGCGTTAATTAAACTATTGAAAACTATAAATTAAAGATTTTATTTAATACGAGAAAATATACTTCACTATACCAAGGTTTGAAATAAAATAGTTTTATATTGTATATTTATTACCATTGAGCTGTGTGACCATGTTTCTGTGCAATTCTTTTTACTACCAGTTTTATGCAATGTGATGTTTCAATAAAAGCGGATCATCTCCTCTCGAAAATACAGTCACGGATATTTTAATATAACTAGTATAATACCTACTTAAAAACAGCAACGACATCGACATTTTCGTTCTCAAATATTTTATTACATTGATTAATGAAATATTTTTCATTGAATAAATGTGTAATATGTAATAATTTCCATTATAATAATGCATTAGCTGTATATTTTCTGTAAATACGTATAACAATAAAAAAAAATATATAGTGCAATTTAATGTATAATCAAATTACAAAGGAGGATAATAAAAATTAAACTATTTCTGATAGAGCACGATTAAAAATAAAACTAGTTCCTATTGTCTAGCAAAGTTCAGTAAGGAAATAAAATCGTTATTATTCATACACGAAACATTATTTGTTCTTATATTTCATATTTTAATGATAATTCTTACTTCTTTTGTACTTTTGTTAGAGGTTGACATCCAATTCAATTGTCCAAAAATTTGTGCTCTTCTATTATTATTGATTGATTGTTAAACTTTCCTTCGTGTGCAGTCTATTCTCCTCTTGAATACTTTAGTCAAACAGATAAAACAGCAATATATTTAAAAGGATGTTGATGATAATTCTTAAGCAACCAAACAAGTAGTTCAATGAAAGTAATATTAATTTTAATAATTTAAGCAATAATACATAAATGTTTGTTTTTCTTAACAATGTATAAACAATATTTTTTTCAATAACACAATGTTTTTATGAAACAAATATTGAGCCGAGACAAGTAAATATAGATAATAAATTTTAGCCAATACACGCTTGTATTAAATTAAATAATGCTGTACGAGATTATTGGACATTATTAACACGATCCCTGCCGCGTGGGACGTATATGCCCCACGCTGAAATTACCTATAAAGAAGTTTTTTCTAAGTGTTATCGAAAATAATAACTTTTTAGCTTATTAGCTTAAAATAATTACATACAACTTTAATCTAAATCAAAATTTACTTAAATCGTCAATTGCCGAATAAAGGATTGTCAAATTGTATTCTGTATGCGCCTTACTAGACCGCAACAGAAAATATGCAAAAAATTCTCTGGCAGGGAACGTGTTAAATTGTAGACTGTGGCTTATATAGTAATGAAAAAATAATGGAAATGAAATGAAATATATAACATAAATTTAGGAATAAACTGGTAAAATAAAATTGTACGTACTACGACGCACTTCGTTAAGAGCGACATTTCAAACAACTGCCGGAAGAGACTACCGCAGAAGACCTGCGCTAAAATTACAATGACGCTGCAGGCGATGCCTCGATGTCGGGACTTCCTCATTACCTACCTACACTAAAAAACATTTTTTAATTGTGTAAAGTCGACGAGGCGATGGAACCTATGCAAATGGAAATTAAAGTACTGGGATCTACAAGATTCTAAAACTTCTAAAGTGCAGATTTCTAAATCTCGTCGAATATTATATGAAATAAAATTGAATTGTGAAATTTTCGCCGTGTCTAATAATCGTGGAAGTATTGTTTTTACGTTTTCTAATAAATTTATACCTTACATTAACATGTTCCCTGCCAGAGCATTTTTGAATATTTTTTCATTGTGAAAGGCATATAGAAGACAATTTGGCAATCCTTTATTCCGTAATTAACAAATTAAGTTTGTTACATTAGCAAATTAATTTCAGTGGATTCATTGTTTTTTTATGTTTAAACAGCATACAGTTTACATAGTCTAGCCATAAAAACTGTCCTAAAATTTTGTATTTAAAATTTCGAAAATGGAATGTCATTTTAAATATTTTTCATATAACATTAGCAGGCTCTATTCTTCTAGAACATCCTCACTTGATGGCATTCATCCAAGAAGTCATCATGGAGTGGGGCGTCAAACAAAATCGAGTCGCTGTTATCTATAGCTCTACATAAGTGCAGTAAAACGCTCGACGTTTGTTACAATCGCTTCTAATCTCAATGAAATTCATTACCGTACTATCAAAAGGTTCAGTGAGATATCCTCAGTCGATGAGAAGCCCATGAGCGGCCGCCTGCGGGATTCCAGTACGCCAGCGGTGATCAAAGCTGTTACTGAGGGAATCCGAAGAAATCCTCTCCGCAAGAAGAAAATCTTGTGTAGGGAGATGGAAATTCCACCGAGAACCGTCTCTCGCATAATTAAAAAAGATCTTAAACTTGCCGCTTATCGACAAAGTACAAGACAGCAGCTTTACAAAACATTAGAGCGACCAGAGCGAAAAAGCTGTTTCAACAGCACGCATCATGTTTTCCGATAAGAAAATTTTCACGGTAGAAAAGATATACAACCGTCAAAATAACAGAGTCTATGCTCACAGCACAGGAGGTTTAAGAGAAGGTTGCGAAGGTGGAAAGAAGCCATCACTCTGCATCGGTCATGGTTTGGTGGGGCGTGTCGTACGAAGGGGTCACTGAGCTCCATTTTTGCCAAAATGGCGTGAAAACGATGGCAGCAAACTACTAAAGTGACATTTTGGTCCGAAGCCATTTACTCAAGCAATGTTTTATAATGACCATTGGATCTTTCAACAGGACTCGGCCCGCCACATTTATGCTTTAGCATGAACCACTTTATATTGGCTAAAGGAAAATTTGCTGGGTTTTATCACTTATGAAGATTGGCATTCAGTAAGTCGAAACCTCAACCCCTACATTACCGACTGTGGACTGTTTTAGAGGAGAAAGTCTACTCGAAACCTTACCGCAATAACGAGTTGTTGAAACGTGATTTGATGGCAACAGCGGCTTCGATACCTGTGGAAAGAGTGCGTGCGATAGACGAGTGGCCGGATCAATTGAAGATGTGTGTGATGGCAAAAGGGGGTCATTTTGAGTAAATTTCTGATTGGTTCCTTTAAATAAATAATAAAGAATAACTGTATTGTATTTCATTACTGTTGGATAATTTATTTTTGAGATAGTCATGTTTTAGGTAGGGACAGAATATATGGCAAGACTAGGTACAGTATAACGACAACCCAAAGTTAGTATCTATGACATTTGGAACTGTCAGAATACTAACGAAAAGTGCCTATAAATACCTATTTCAGTTCGCCGTTTCAGTCCATTACGTAAAAGTCTAACCTAGATATTCAATTATAGTTAACGAACATACATTTTCTTTAATAAGATAAAGTAAATTGGTTCACCGATGAAATTGTACAAAAATTGATAATACTTCTGTTTATGGAATTTATAGTGGGAGTAAAACATTGGCATATAGAGGATAAATGAATGTTTTAATTTTTACCTTGAGTTTAAATTAAAAAAAATATATTGTAACTCACCTCTAATACATTTTTAAATCCTGCACATACCACAAAAAAGACCGAAATAAAAGTGTGAAAAACTCGATATACACCGTCAAAGCAAAAAGATTACACGGTCTGGCCGAGCTCCCGTTTGTTGAACGTTTACCACGCACATGGTTTTTTCGTACAGTTCCCAGCCGTATCGTGTCAACACTAAACGTACGGAGAAATATTAAATTTTACGATAGAAAAACCAAAAAAAATATTACGTTTTTAAAATTTAAACGATAAAAGATAAATAGTTATATTATATTACTAACATAGCGTTTTACTTCAAAAAAATTAATGAAAGTGGTACCATTGTGTTATTATTATCATTTGGTAATTTGGCGAGGTGACACATATCATTAACGCAGTAATTTTTTAAAACTTTAAAATTGAGATAAAATCAAAACAATAATAGTTCATACTGTTACTTGGTGGCGAATATAGATACTAAGTTATGGCAAATAAATGCCCACATAAAAATACTCTGTCAGAGAACATCTAAAATTGCCTCAAGTGAATTGTGTAATAAATTAAAACGGCTGCAGAATTAAGTATTAGGTTTGTGTTGGGTCTGTGTAATAAACGAAGCGTTTTGCTTCTTCTTTCATAATGCCTACAGCAAAGGAATAGAACAACTTGCCGGCGTCAGTGTTTCCTTCCAAATAAAAAGAGGGTGTCTTCAAGAGTAAAGTGAATGGGCTGTTTCTAGGTTTGTACGCCTAACCACCTAGAAATCATTGTCACTTAACACCAGGTGAAGTTGTGATTAAGTACAAACCTATACAAAATAAATAAAAAAAAATTGAACATGTCTCAGCGTACAGAGCTTAATTAAAATGGCTTCCTGTACGTCATCGGCGTAACGTACATGTTCTTTCGATGCTATATAATATTCTTAATATCCTTTTTATCCTCCCTAACTTCGTGACTATTTTAAATTTCTTATATCGACAACAGATGCTGGCCATACAGCCACAACTCTTCTTTTAAAGAACCCTGCGCGCAACACTTCACGTTACAGAGCCTCTTTTAATATTCAAGCTACTAGATTGTGGAACTCGCATCCACAAGATATCTAAGCTAGTCAAAGTTCTACGGCTTTTAAAAATAAAATCTTTAATTATTTCATGTCTAAGGAAGCGTGATTAAAGGTATATATAATAAGAATTTATTAGTTCATAATTTATAATTATTTTATATAATTATTCATTAAGCAATCACGTGTATATAACAAAATCATTGGTATTTACACTATTATACTTTTTTTATGTATGTATTTATATATCGTATAATATAACCGTTTTATTTTATTTAAGTAAAGTACACTTTGCTTTACCTCTAATAATACTTATTTCTTTACACTCTAAAGTTTGCTGGAAGAGAACTTGTGAATTTAAGCTCGCCCTTGTACATATATTTATATAATAATCTTGTTTAGCAACATACAGTGTACATGAAAAATATTTAAATAAATAACAGTGTCCAAAAATATGAAAATTAGAAACATAACACTTATTACATTATTGTTCTTTCTGTACAATAACGTTAATTTAATTTATTGCTTTTTTATGACGCACCTTGTAACAGTCGTAAAATATGTTTCTTGTTCTTGTAAATGTTAGCAAATAAAACGGCAGATAAAACGTGTTAACGGCAAGTTAATAGTATTTAAATACAGAAACAGTTTAACATTATAATTTCAAATACATAGCAATCGTTTTAATAAAATATTTAACATTTTGTAAATATATTCTAATGGTTTACCAAAATCCTTGAAACTTAGTCAAATCATTTGGTAACTTTCTTTAAAAATCGTCATAAGTTAAGTGCATCAACATAAAAGGAATCTATGGAGTACCTATAAAGTTATTCCTGTTAAGTATATTTTTGCCTACGCAGTAACTCATTGACTACTCTACATTAACGGGTCGGTGTCAATAGACATCTCAGCCCATAAATGCTATAAGACAACCGACGAATACTTTACTAGATAGAATAGTTAGTTCCTCATTATTTACTGTGTAAACACTTTAGATTACTCCGTTCTGAATAATTTTTACGTTTTAAACAATGTATTTGTGAGGTATTATAACAAAAACACGGCTATCATCTGTATCTATCGTTCTATATAATAAATAAGCCATTAATCTGATTTTTTATCGGTTAAGTGCTAACACTTGGCCTCGATTTCACCTGATGTTAAGTAGCAATGAAGCCGTCGCCCAGAATACATCTGGCTCACATGTATGACTGTAAGAACATAGTAATGCTGTTAGGACGGCAAATTGGGAGATATAGGGAGTAGTAAGTAGACAGGCGAGTTTGAAAAACACTAACACCATCCAAACTCCGCTACTCCTGAGAACCTGGGTACCCTGGAGAACCTTTGTATTACAAGGCAACCTGGTAAATCTCTGCGCTACGGAAGCGGTCAAAGCGTATAATTATGATATAGTAATTCATGAAGATATCTATGAATCTGCGTTGCGGGGTCGTATATTACAGGAGGTTATCATTAAGAGCTTTATAAGGTACCGTACTTGCTAACACTCTGGTGACCTAGCCCTCCATTTACTTTTGTATTTGTCGCATTTTTTTACATTATCTTTTCAAAAGGATTTACTTACAACATTGAACAGACGTTAGCTTTTCTGTATAAATCCAGGGATGAATAAGAGAGATGATATTTCACAAATTTTGTATAATTTGAGAAAAATAAATTATTTCTTCTTTTATTGTTATAGCAAACCTCTCACAATACATTTATAAATGTGTAAATATCTATGTTCTTGTCAAAGAGAATTTTTTTTTTCTAAGTTGCACCAAAAAAATAATAATTGAACACATTCGCACTTATATTAATAGATATTAAGAAGTAATTTGATCTGCACACGTGAAGCGCTCTAGCCTAACAACGACGTATTTACTCTTCTCTTGAAAATTTCTACGTCCTATATGAACAGAATCTCTGTTTATACTTTTACTTCACATTGCCAATTAATATTAAACTTTTCGTGTCCTCGAAAAAAAGTTAAATACGTTATACAAAATCGCTCATGCTCTGTTTTTAAATAATTTCATCAAAATAGTATAAAATACCCACGATGAATGTTGAATGTATTATATAATAAAATAACGTACAAAGAGGAAAAAAGTTTTGTGGTGTCGTTTTGTGGTAGTTTATTGTGAATCATATAGACTAAAGTATTAACTATTCATCGTATTCCGTAGAAGAATACTTTGACACAAAGGGGTGAACTAGTATCTGCGCTCCAAACTCGTATTTTACATGCGGTTATCATTAAGAGCTTTGTAACGTATCGTACTTGCTAACTCTCCCGGGACCCGTCCTTCCATCCTCTGTATTTGTCGCATTCCTGTTCATTTCCCTTTCAAAGGGATTTACTTAAAGGACCTAACAAATATTAGCTTTTTGAGTAAATCCCATGGTAAAAGACGCGTTAATATGGTATTTTAGAATTTTACTAAAACATTAAACATAGTAATTTAATTTTTAAAAAAAAAAATAAAGTTGTTAATGCATTCTTTCAACCCTCTAAAACAAAAGAGCAATCAATTTTATTGCCGTAAAAGTGACTTACTATTTAAATATTTTGTATAACTTTGGAATGTGTAGTAGGTATGGAGTGTCTTGTATAAATAGTTATATTAATTTTGCAAAGTTTGGATCAAAAGAAACTCTTCAAATATTTGATTTTAATATCTTCTACTATAAACGGAGATGGTATTACGCTTAATAGTAAATAAATATAGAATGCGCCATGGGTATTAAAGGGTCTAAGCTGATTTCCTATTACTTTGGGTACCGTGTATAAAGACGTCCTATTAGCGTTATTTATACAATTATTTCGACGGAGTAAATTAATTACTTTATAACAGTGTTTATTTATGTATCCTGCGGAATAGTTTCGAGAACGGGACCTTTAATTCTCTTTGCGATCATTTCAAGCTTCTTTATGTAACCCTTTTAACGTTCTTAAATAGTTTAAAAAAATATTTATAACTATTTCCCTACTCATACTTCAATTTCTAATGACGTTCGCATTGCGACCGAAGGTAGCAAACCGCTCGCCAAGTATGCCGACTCTCACATGCATGACCACTGGATCTCAGGAATGCTATTACAGTGGTAAATGAACAATATAAAGGCAATAACTAGCAAGGCGCATTACCAAAAAACACCGTCCAAACTTCGCTACTTACATATAAATAGGACCCCGGAAACAAATCAGAAACCATCGCATTACAAAAGAAATTTTTACAAGAGCGCCACACAGCTATTCATACTCAAATACATTTTTTTTAATTGGTTCATTTTTACAATCACTTTTAATCGTCATAGACATAGCTACATCGGTGCACAACGCGCCCTCTATTTAAGAAAACTGACAGGAAACTCAGTGGAGTTTGTCTTTTTTTTGTCATTGTCTTCACAATATTTCATTATTCACTTCCTAACATCACAAAATTGTATTTATGTAGATAATAGATAATATAAATAATAGAGTATGATATGCTTTATCTTACAATTTACGTTAGAAAAACTCTTAAAATTTTGCTCCTGTATTTTTTAATATATGTTTTAAATTTTTGCTAATAATATTCATTGTAAACAAAATTTAACATTCTGTGATAGCTTTTAAATTATAACTTTATACCGCTCCCTTAATTAAAGGTCAAACAGTAATTCAAACACAAAGCGCCGCGTCTAAATCTTCAAAGTTTGTTTTATTTACGATTATGTATTTACTTGGGTGGTAATTATTGTGTCTCTATACATTCCACTGAATTTCCACATAATTATAATGCATATTAATTTCCAATTTTAAAGAAAAAGTTTTATTACCATAATTATTTCAAAAAGTCGCGATTGCGGATAAGGCCTCCAATTTCTATACGATAAACTGTTTCTTACTGTGTGCTATTTGCCTGGATAATTTTGCAAAAGAATTTTTGATCTACGAAAACGGGTGCAATAGCATTACTTATTATTGATTTAAAAGTATTTTTTAAATTAGTGGTTTTCCATTATTTTACTTATTAGTGCTGTACCTATACATATCGCCGGTTTTTTAGAATATCATTATATTTAAAAAGGACAGTTTTACATTAAGCCCTTTTTACTTTATTATTGCTTTCAGCCTTTGATATTTATAAACAAATAATTCACACATTCTTCGGAAGTACTAACATTTCATTGACCACAGCTCGTTATCGCGATAAAATTAATTTCTGTACAGTTTGGAAAATATTGAACGTTTAACGGCACAAAACCAAATGAATAGTTATTCTAAAAAAAATGGCAATATGTACATAGCACTGACCTATTTGGATCTTAGTGTTAAGTTCCTATAAATAAAGTGCTTATAACTGACATTGCATAAATTTACTTAAACATCATATAAAAATGTTTATTTAAAAATTTTAATAAGTAATAAATCCAAGGTTTTTCGGGTTATGAAATTAACTATAAATTCCTTTTATATATTAAAATAGTAAATATTTATTACAAGTATTTATTACAAGTTCGTAAATTTTTTAATTAATATTATTTTAAACAAATGGTCGAAATCGTCGTATTATTTACGATTACGTCGTCGGTTAAAGGCTTACTTGTTTTATGACTCAATTTATGTCGAATCTTATTTTGGCAATAATAGTACCTATCCGTTCAAAATGGCACAGTAAAACAAGAATTAATAACCTGTAAATTTTATAGCTAACGGCACTTAACGTATCGTCTTGCACTTAATTTAATAATTACAAGGAAATAGGAGTTTAATTACTTGATAATAATTAAATTAGAAGAAAAATTTATGTCAATATACCTTTGAACTGAAAGTTCAATTTTTGAATTAAAGTTAACTGAATTATCTACAAGGGTTAATAATGTGCGGGACTAGAAATTGTAGAACTACTTGTTACAAAATTCTTTTAAAATTTTGGCTCTCACATGTATGAATGCTGGAAAACAGCAGCTGTTATGGCTGCATATTAAAATGGGTGGCAAGAAAAGTGTGTTCATAAAAACTCCACCACTATCCAAACTTCACTAATCATGTGACTCGAGAATCGAACTTGTGACTTCCGTGTTAAAAAGCACTCTGTAAACAACTACGCAATGTAGGCAATCATTAAACATAAACAATTACTTACTAAGCTACTAATTTATCTGCTATTTTTATATCTTACATAACAATATCATTTATTATAATTAAAAGTGGATCAATTAACATCAGAAATAGTTGAAATTTAAATTTTATGATAATTGAACTAAAACTATGAATAATGATTCAGCACGTTGTGCTTCTGACAGATATGTGTGGCACGTTGTTGTATTTACGGCAACCCAAAGACATTACAAAACCGATTCCCGTATCTTACGTTCTCCTTAGATTTATGTATCGTTTTGAACACTCTGCACTGTTAAAATCTTCCTCCGAGTGTACCATCTATTCGTGCCATCGGATAAGAAACAGCGATAATGTTCAAAGTTCTTTTTATATTTGTGTGAACCACTGAAACCCACCATTATTGAAAAGAGCTAAATTTCTCCTCAAAAAATGTTCTATTTGACAGATTTATTGCATTTATATTAGTCATAATTTATTAATTCCTAGTTAGTTTAAAATTCGTATATTCTAATTACGCTGACAATTAAGACCTTTTCACATGAAATTTTAAGCCAGCACTCCTATTCGCTAGCAATCCACCGCTGCCTCTGTCCTCTAGCTGGGAAGTAGAAACGGCAACAAAATCTTTAGCAGCACATCTCTAAGTATAAACAATGAAATATTTCTTAAAAAATATGATTCATACATAATAAACCAGTTTTCAAATTTAAAAAAAGAATAATATGAAATAATATAAAAACTAACTAAAAACAATAAATGCAAAAGGTTTTATCATTCTATTCTTTACTGTACTCTTTTTTATCCTTTGATACGCGAAAAAGTTCAGTTGCACTCGCACTTCCTATCCATTCACGGATCTTACTCAACCAAGATTTTTTCCTGCAACCACCACCTTTTCTCAAATTTATTCCTGCTCAAGCCTTAGGTAAATTAATACATAGTGTCATTTTCCATTAATAACTCATTATGGACAAACTTACACATTAAAACTTTTAAATAAATAATAAAATTAATGTCGAATCCTTTACTTATTTTTCTTCTGAAAGCTCATTCTTGTAACGTCTTAGAAACCGTGTCAAATTCTGCTAATTCTTTATTAATTTCCCACATTCATGTCAAATAAGCTTTATATTATTAAAGCTAATATAATTTCCTAACGAAAATGCTTAGTGCCTAGAGTACAATATACACAAATTAGAATACATAATCGAACTGATTCGAGAGCACTCGAACTTTCCCTTAAAATAATTTTGTATAACAAGCACAATGACTTTTTCTTCAAAATAAATTAAACAGAGAAACGTATTGATCCAAACTATATTAATGTAAGAACTATCGTGCTTCGACTACCATTACACAACATAGTTGATAGAAAGCTTTGTACATAGTTGTGTTATAAAATTAATTTAATTACAATGCGCGCATCATAACGTGTATCTGATGTCAATAATTAGTTAACCGTTGTGTGGCAGAGCATATCATGTGTCGTTAAATCATACCCATTGAATTTGTGTTACAAATAATTATAGACATGTAATTGTTTTCAATAGACTATCATTGCCAATTTAGAGAAATATCAGCCGTCAGGTAATCGGATATATTTTGCACGATCGTCGTTACAATAATATATATCTTATTGAAAAATCAATTTTATATCATACCTAAAATAAACTCAAGTACAGACATCTTTGAAACTGAAAACTGAACCAAAATCCGTGCAAGTGATTGGGAATTATGAGACTACAGATAGATACCCAAGGCTTCAGAACATACTCGTAGATATGCATAGATACACTTATCTGTTTTTGAGTCAAAATATAGTAAAGTTACTTGGCATCAAAGGTCCATATTATTAATAAAAGCCACAGCAGAAATTGATATTTATCATTGCAGTAAATTTAAAGCGGTAAACAGCTTACAGCGGGTATTAAATAACAATATGAGTTTAGCTGTTCAAACTATTCGAACTACTCTTGATGACAGTAATACTAACGAAACATAATTGTATTTTTTTTAGTTTACTCTAATAAATTTCAATCAATCACACGAGCGTATTGTAAGTATATTCCTCTCCCTGTTTTTATTATTATTAATTAAAATTTAAGAATAACAACTTTGCAACTGGCAGCTATCAAATGGTAGTAGATAGCCATATTGCGAAAGGATTTTCTCCACAATGCCTTCAGCGGCTCGAAAAATCTACTAAACACTGCGCACTGCTTTTAAAAAGTAACTTCGTTCCGTTTTAACTTGGATAAAGTATTTTTTAATATAATTTTGTTATCCTGTGTAAACGTGCGAAAGTGTGTCGCATATCGAATAATCCTCGTAATATAAGGATGAGGAAATGTGAAATAAAATCGAAGAGAGCATTAGAAAAGAGAATGGCTTTTGTAATGTCTTCGCTGTGTCGTAAAAACAACAAATGTGTTAAAAGATATCATTCGGGTGAAAGACGTAAAGACCTCATTGAACAAAATTTTTATAACTTTTTTAGTTTCTTTTTATACTTTTAATTTTGTAATAAATATCATTTACATCGCTAATCTATGCTCACATTTCAGTTACTATTTATATATATATATA
>DWQX01000606.1:0-39291 GCA_018245475.1 Pharmacophagus antenor
TTTTAGTGGGTAGCCCCTGGGCCAATTTCCAGGAAAAGTGCCCTTTTCAGGGCGCCGGTAGCCCCACACACGCCCCCTTCCCACGGGGGGGTATGGTGCAGCAATGCATTTTCCCCGCGCAAACAAAAAAAAAAGCGAATATTATGGTGATCAAGTTTGATGATCATAAAGAACACAGATCTGTTATTTACAATGCATTTGCATAATCATCAAAGAATCCCAAATAATATTTATAAAAAAGCCGTTGACCCTATAAAGGGTCAACGGCTTTTTTATTTTCATAATTTCTGCCTATAGCTCTCACAGCTGAAACACAGAGAGGTAGGCAAATAATCAACGATCTATTATAGCATGGTTTATCGGTAGCATTTGAAGAAACCGCACCATAAAGAATCAGGTCAGTTGAACTAGAGATGACATATGGTTGTATGGATAATAGAAGACTGCCAAAAGCAATGTTCAGAGCTCTCATGCGGTAAGCGCATGCAGGGTGGAATATATCTGCGTTATAAAGATACACTCATACGCTACTTTGCCGCTTATAGAATACCTACAAATAGTTGGTAAGAGCTATCCTTACAAAGACCGAAATGGCGCTCAATGATAAACAGGAATGTTAAAAATTTAATTTTGACTGCCTCCGTGGCTTACCCGCTTCGCTTTTAAAGCGGAGGTCCCAGGTTCAATTCCTGGGTCACAGGAGTAAAGGAGTCTGGATGGTGGTAGGGTTTATCAAACCCACCTGGCTAGCTACCACCCTCAATATAAATCGACCACCATAAAAGCATTCCTGTGTTCCGGCATTCATACATGTTAGAGTCAGAAGTATTCAGGGCGAACACACTTCATCGTCTATGACCTTATTGTCATTTAACATCAGATGAAAACGAAGCCAAGTATTAGCCCATAACAGATTAAAAATATTTAAGGAGACGTATTTCTAAGATCTGGACACGCAGCGCCAAGTTCGAGACACTACCTAAAGGCTTTTTATATCTACACACGAAATATTTCTAACCAACTGTTTTCTTCTTTATGTAACCGAATCTTTCAAACGGATTTCGACTTTGCGAGTCACATTAAAAGCCCATTATAACACAAATCAAAAATTAGTATTAATAAAGGAGTCGCCATAGCCAAAAACTAAAAATATTATATGAAATTAACTATAAATGAAACCTGGAATTGTCATTACCATGTTAGAGACCTGAGTGCTATGAAATAGACGTCACATCCGATGAAAACTGATAATGTTTCCTACAGAAACAAAAAATATATATAAACAACACGCTGACCCTCACTTCAATATTCCTAAAAAAATATATGATTTGTTAGGAGCTTTTGAAGTCTATAGAATAAGAAATTCTATATAAGGTAGAAGAAAATTGGGATGCAGAGGACTCCAGGTTCAATGAAACACTGGCAACAAATGCTCAATAATTATAGGAAACGAGTTAATACACGCTCACCTGAAAATATAGTGTCAATGGATTTTTATTTTAGAGTGACTGATTGAGATAAAAATTGCAACTAGAGGTAAAGCAAAAAAAAAAAACTAGGAACCGCAGGTGTACGTAGTTTTGAGACATAATTATGTTGATTAGTTCTTTAAATTAATTTTTAATCCTGACAAAGTGTAAAATATCAATATTTTCTAAAAAGAAAAACATTGAAAATGCACCTTTTAATTTTTACATGAAAAAATAGCATTTTTTACAATACCAGCCTTTGAATTTCTTATCCACTGGTGAGCATTGCCACTACTTTTGTGATTGTGGATATTGGAAGTGAGATATGAAAGTTGGGGAATAAAGATGCTTTAATGGTTATATTAGCTAGATTAGTCCACCTATACTCTAACAAGGCCACTTATCTGAAATTATACATACCCTACTGATATTTTACACAAATCATGTAGTTTCATTAATAAATAAGTGTGTAATTAAAAATTTACACCATATTGTGATGATTAAAACATTCAAACTCCAAGCCCTTGATCCTCACGCAAACATGTATTAAAAGCCCACGTACAAACGAAAATAATCGTAGTTTCATAGAACATTCTACACAGTAAGCCGTGACAAGACCTAAGAAATAATTACACAGAGTACAATATTAAATTCAATACATTAAATAATAAATATATTACAAACAAATATGTACAGACAACTGATGACCGTACCACTTTATACAAACAGAATTTGTTACTGAATTAAAGCTACTCTATATCTTTTTTATTTAAATAAAAAAAATACTTAGATGACATTAAATTACTGACCTGACATTAAACAAAATGGTCCTGACGATTTCTCTTAATGTACTTAAAACCTTCTCACTACAAGGTATTCAAAACGATCAGTAAAAGTATTAAAAAAATATTTTTTAAGGCATCAGATTATAATATTTTGTATTATTAATAAATCTTTAGTCCTTTTTGTGTTGTTATATAAATTATATATGTAATATTTCTTAGATATTGACACAGAGTATCACTAAAACATGAAAACACTTACATAAGCTAGCCCTCAATACACTTGAACCGCGAATGCATCGGGAACCTGTTAAACTAATTTCACGTTTTTTTTTATTAGAAATTTAATCTAATTTCTTAATTGACTTTTATATTCATTTTCAGGCTACAATCTTCACGCACACAATGAATATCACAGTACTTCTGCGTGGGATGTTCGTTACGGAGTGGGTGGTTGGGGTGGGGGTGATGACAGCGGCCAATTATAAATAGCCTATATTATTAAAAAAATAAGAATGCGCGAGCCGGTACGCGGCTGGCGCGGTGTCCGCTGGCCTCACCGTTACCCCGTCGGAAATCAACTAAAAAACTACTCGCATTCTTTTCGTAATTATTACAAAATACTTGGTTTTTAAAAAATTTATACATTAATTGGTTAAAACTGAACATCAGCCGCGATAGCAAGTCGTGCGTGCCACGGTCGTGAGAGCGCCCGTAGGCGGTTACGCGCCTCGGCAGTTATACAGGACAGTTTGCGTGGAAATTTAGGAATCACTTAAAGTTCTGCACCGATGGTAAAAGAACGACCAGGTACTGCACGACAGCCACCTCAGGACCGGGGCACGTACTAATAATAGCTAATGCGTCTATATAAAACCAATATTCATCTACGAAATTAATATTCAATTAATAATTTAATTAAAATTCTTTACAATAAACACGTTAAAAACTCTTTACCCTTATATATGACCAATGACGATGACAATCGCAATTATGAACAATATCTAATAGTAAAAGAAAGTTCGTGTTACGTGGGGCTCGGGTGGCGTGAGGCCGCTGTCACGCGGGCGGCAAGTGCAGCGCGCCCCGGCCCCACGCCGCCTCCTATTCCTCCGACATGAACGAGTTCAGCGACTTCAGCTCCTCCAGCCGCGAGATCTGCTGCCGCAGGTACATTACCCTGTATATGCGGAATATCAAAAAACCTTCGTGACTTTTCTTTGTTTTATTTTTGTAAACTAACACTTGATCGCAATTTCCCAACGAGTGCTCACGTAAAGAGTGAACACAGTAACGTTGGTATGGTAGTCAGGCGGGTTTAACAAAACCTCACCACAATCTAAACTCCACTACTTATGTGGACTTGGAATGGAACCCGAGACCTGCGTGTTACAAAGTAAGCACAAACTGAATGCGACTTTTTTATATTCTGCTCTCATACACTTTATACATATTTTATAATTTTATTATAAAATTATAGAACAGCAATCTGAAAAAAATCTGGCCCATATCCATTAACTTTTTTAATCATGTAATTATTTCTTTGATGGACACATTACAACAGTTAATGTATGTAACTTGAAGTTGTTCTATTATTTCTTTATCGCATCTGAAAATGGATAATATATACCACATTTTCATTGCGATTATCGTTTGTACTAGGTTATTACTGCTATTGCTAGTGAACAAGTGACAGCAGCGAGAACTTCGCACAATAATTTTTAGTGCCCGAATAAGGATTATTATAAACATATAAGCATAAGTTTATTATTTACATTTTCCAACTTGAGGCTTCATTTATACGATGAATGGTTAATTAAACAACAGTTAACCCTTAAGCGTATGATATCTCTCCAAGCAATACACTGAACTTTATCACACACCATGTTCATAAGTAAAAAAAAATTCCACTAAAAGTACTACTAAAATTGTCTGGTTGACCAAGGTTACAATTGTGCATTCGAGATCGCATACGCACATATATATAAGTTTAGTGAAGATAATTCGAAGTGGTTTGTAGATAAGTATCAACATTATACAATTAAAGGTTAAATAAAATAAATAACATAAACAATACTCACTTCTGTTCTTGTAGCGTAGCCTTTATCTCGGTGTGGCGCACTAGTGACCGCGCGCACTTCAGCTCGGCGGATACGCGCGTGGTCTGCAGGCAACCCAGCTGGTGCGCCTCCTCCGTAAATTTATTCGCCTACAAACGTTAGCCAAGCACATATAAACACAGGCGACACTGAAAGCAAACGCAATGGCACGTTCACTACGCGCCGACACGAACCATACAACACAACCCTCCCTTATTAGTGTTATTACATGACAGATCATTTTGGAAAATATAGTAATTTATAGTATTACTGCATTGCAAGAGGAACAGGTGCACTAGTAGTAACTATCTATACATAAATACATAAGGACTTGATAATTTCCAAATAAATGAAGAAATTGTTTTTTTTTTGTAATGAGTGTTGAAAACACTGCCGAACGTGACGAAAAGAACATAAGATATTGAGCGTGTTTTAAGAATTGCGATGATTTGTATTTAGTGGGAGATAAAATATGGCAATGTATGTGTAGTTTCTTAGAGCACAGACATTTTCATGCCCTTAAGGAGACATCGACAACTGTTTATATTCAAAGTAGTTTTTGAAAAAAATCTTTTAATCTTAATCTTCTTGATCCGTAATTCACTCGATTTCATCGAACAAGATGGCGTAATATCGCGGGGACTAAAGTGATGGATAGAAAGTCATGGTCATGATCTTAACTACGACTAAGGATGTGGAGGTTTTAAACTCATCATTACCTGTTTCTCGAGCATGTCGGCGGGCCAGGCAGCAACGTGCGCGGTGAGGTCGTTGCGCACATAGTTGACGAGCGACGGCGTCAGCATCGGCGGCGCGTGCTGCAGGTTGCCGCCCACCACCGACGAATAGCTGCCCAGACATTCCACTGCAACACATATCGTTGTTAACTTTACTCATTCGCTTCGCTCCTACTACTACTGCATGGTATTGCTAATGGTTGACTAGTCGCCCGCGACGATAAATGTAATCGGTTTTCACATATGAAACATTTGATGTTGATCTAGTACATCAGGGATAAAGCTATCATTGTAAATTACTAAACATTGTTACCATATTTATCTGATAGAATAGAAAATTCAGTATTAAGGATTAAAATAAAGTGACCTTGCGTTTCCAAATGTTCTGCTGGTAAGTGCCTATTTATAAAGGGGAACAACTCACTCTTTCTGGGTAGCGCTGCGTCGAGGTGCAGCGGCGGCGCATGCGGATCTGTGTTCTCTGAATGAGTTGGGGTGGGGGGCCCCGCATCTCGGTGCGGGGTGCCGGCGCCGCTGCTTCCGCCGCCCGCCGCCGCCAAGCCCACCGTTCCACTACTGCCTGCCACAACGGAAGGGGCAGTCACCGGCGCGTTCGCACCGCCCGCGCTGCTGCATGTCGTAGGCGACATGCCCCCATTGTTCGCTACCGGCGCTGCCACGATACGCGGCAATGCCGCCGCCAATAGCGACCCCGTCTAGTAACGAATTAAGACACTTGAGCTGTTGCACTTTTCAACAATTTAGAAGTTTTTTATTCGACCTAAAATTATTTATATATTTAACATGTAATGTCAATCTGTTGTTAGAGTGTTAACACTAAAATATTAAGTATAGGAGGTCGAGACACCATCGCATGTCTTAAAAATTGATTGGAATTAAAGTGATCAAATTGATGAGTGATGAAAATGATGGTAGATGGAGGAGAGTCTTGGAGTGGAGGCCGCACATAGGAAGGAGTGTAGGGCGCCTTCCCACCGGATGGACTAACGATTTAGTCAGGACAGCGAAAAGCAGCTGGATGAAGAGAGCAGAGGACCGCATATGTTGGAAGGTGTTGGGGAAGGCCTATGTTCAGCAGTGGACTGACACAAGCTGACAATGAAAGTGATTAATTTGAACAACAATTTGGTATACATTGGCATGTTTCGCGACTTTTTGCGCTTCAGCACTGTTCGCATATTGCAATGTTAGAATTGATAAGCCAAATGTAATAAGACAGTGGAAGTGCCGGCTAACCGTTTGGTTGGAATTGTCGAGGACGACGACAGGCGGCGCAGCGGCGTCAGCCCGGGGCGGTTCGCGCACCGCGTACGAGCCCTCCGACACGGGCGTGCTGCGGTCCGGCGAGATGTCCATGTCTTGCGCTTGCCCATCTGTTGGACAGGTCGATATACATGAAACATAACGACGCGAACAGAAAAAACGCGAAAATATAATTTTAGTTCGAAATTTAATTAAGATGATATTTATAATATTTCTAACAACTGAAAAAGTGGCTTAATACAATATTTTAAATCGTGTTTAAGGATATTCTACTTTTACTATAAAGGTATTTTTGTTCAACGTAATAATTATGTTCCAATAATGTTCATGAGAAGTGGCGGTACCACCTTACAAGCCCAAAGCGAGGCATACTCCATTTAACTTATTCGCCGCCTACCACGAAAATATTCGTGATCGGCAACGTACTACGCATTGCCATCAAGAATATACTCATAAACTTTCAATATATCAAAACGCAGATCTTTTTAAGTTATTTTTATACTTCCAAGTATTTATAAATAAGAAAAAGAATATCGACTCCTGTTGTATTTCCATCACCAACCACGAATAAACACGTGTTTAACTTTTATATATGTAAATGATCAGTATAGTCTAAAGACGATCATAAAGCTAAGGAAATTGTGAAATCAGGTCATTTATTAAATGTTTCATTACATAGATCTGTATTTATGCGATCGGGGTTTCTCAACAGGCAGCCACCGATCTTGAGCTCTAAGAACACATGTTTAACTTTGCGGCAACTAACCCTTGGTATCGTGGGCGTGCTGCTTAGAGCGGGAACGCTCGTGGCCATCATCCTCGCGACCGTACCAGTACCGCTCCGACGTGTTGTTCGTGCGCTTGACCTTGTCCGCGACGCGCCGCCCCGTCCGCGACCGCGACCTCTTGTCCCGATCTAAAAACACGTTCACAAATTTAGGACGTCCCACCGATTTTCATTCCACATGATAGAATTTGCTATGACTATACGACGGTCTAGTACAATCATTCAAGGAAACGAAACAACTTAATGAAAATAATAAACGTCTACACCTCACAGCTTATAATCCAAATTGAGATCTTAGAAAATGTTCTTTAACGGGTTGAATACTACGTAAATATAACTTTTTACATATTATATCGTCTTGTACTAGAGCTTAACGTTTCACAATTATATTGACAATGTTAATAATAAACGATTGATGATACACGCTGATATTTATCCACATATTACATTGCTTAGTGATCTTCTATGCCGATCACCGATCACCCCCGTTGGCGTTCGACTTGTTAATTTCGTTTCGTATGCCATGTGGGTCCAAAACTCTAATAAGCTGTAATCATTTACAAAAAGTGATCTCTAAATTCCAATTTATCCTTTAACCCCTTAAACCCATATATGGGTTCTAACACTACAATTCGATTTTGGCTATGAACCTGTATAGCCATATATATGCGTTTTCGCATAACCATTCATTTTCATAGTATAGTTGTTTAAAGAAGTAAATGGTTATAAGGACTTCTGAGGTCACTATATAGTTTATTTCAGTTAAAATCAATATATTATGCTATAAAAGTTAACTCTGCACAAATTGCGTTCTTACGTAAAAAGTACGAAACCTATGGTAAGGCTTTACGTAAGAAGTACGCAGTCCGCGGCGCACGCCTAACGTCAGACAATTCAGCGCTCAAAGGATTAAAAAAATATCAAAGAAATATTTGAAACACGTTAGGTTAATATTTAAATGTTACTGTTACTACTGTTGGTAATTATAAAAATATTTATGAAGCCGAATATTTAGCAGACTTGTTGTCTATTTAAATGTTTTGAAGATTGTCATGGTTGATTTATGGTGTTTATTAAAACCATTTATTTTGAACTTAAAGCTATATTTCAGGGTCGATTTTAGAGTAAATACATTTCATGTTGAGAGATATAGTTGCTTTAACTGTTATGATCTGATCTATTAAGTGAAATTAACATAAAAATATTCGAGTACTATTAAGGTGGGCGAATCAGTAACATTTGGCAAATCAGTAACAAAAAGCTTTGTATTTCCGTATCAATCCGTGCTAGCTATTATGCGTAAATAGCCGGGTGATATTAAATGAGAGCTCTAAAAATTAAAATCCTATCATTGCTCCGACATTTACTAAATATTCTAATGTTTTACAGGTTTTAACCCTTTGCGGTCATATGTCAAGTCACACTCGACATAGCTTTCATTCTACCCGCCCTATGTCGAGTTTCGCACGACTATGTGACGGTCTTAATTTAAATGAAATAAAAGTTACAGTATAGTAAATCTGTAACAGACCAAGCATCTTGAACGTGTGCTTATCCAGCGTGAGCCTGCTGGAAAAAAAGAGCCTACAGCGGTCGTGTATCAACTACAATAACAAATTAGTGGCAAGAAATTGGACTTGACCATCGAAAAACATCTCGGAAAATACGTTCAAATACATTTCAAATATGTATGAACAAATAATTTGATAACGGCGTTGTTATTAATGTAGGAGTCAGGAATCAAGTGACAGATAAAAATAGTGATAGTTTACGCAGTTTGTTATTGCGTTGTCAATATAAATCAACATTGATTGGCTATTTCATCATTACTATTTTCCCGTAAACAACAAATAATAACTCATAATTTATACGGTTTTCGTTACTTCTGACCAAAGAGAGCACATGAATTAATTAACACGTTCCCTGCTTAGCCACGTTTGTCCAACTTGTCGTACAGGCCATTCGATGTTTTGTCTATAGATTGGTATATAAAATTGGTATTGGTGAAACATATTTTCCTGTATCAAATATGTCATTAAATGTTTTCAGCGCTTTAAATACAAACCTGCGTGTATCATGTATGGCACACGTGGCGTTCTAGTCAAACTCGGCGTGTACTATAAATGGTACACGCGACAAGGAACGTGTTGATGAAAAAACAGACATATTTATGAAGTACTGAACACATTTATGATATACAGCAACTAAAATAACATAAAAATAGTTAATTATTTGACTATATGTTAACTTTACATTATCTGGTAGCCAATATCTTTTAATATTCGCAAACTACAACCGGAATAGTAATGCTATTTTTGAGAAGGGGCAGGTACAAAAACTGAAAAAAAAATAACTAATTTGGAACATTCATTAGTGTTCTCTCTAAAAGAAGACTAAGTTTAATTGTGCTTTAAAATGTTTTTAACTTAATTTAGTAAGTTATTAAACATTTCTAAACATTCTGCAGTTATGTTGCTTACAAAAAGAAACCTATAGTGAAATATTAATGTTCACTATAATTAAAAATAAAACATATTTCAATATACATTATAAACTAAATCAAAAAATTTAATAATCAATCAAAAATAATGAGAATTAACAATAAAAAGGGTGGAAATTTAAATAACAATTCACAACAATCATGTTATTTTTTTAATAATTTTTGGACATGGTAGTTTTAACTATGATGGTAGCACAAGTGATGTGTATTCAAAGCACAAATTAGTTAATATTAATAAATTACCTCATGCATTAACTAATATAACATGTAGTAAAATTTATGTCCATGCATATCATATTATCTCAGCATAAACAGCACCTGCATCAAACAAATATCCCCAAATGCTGAAGTACATATCATAAATTCTAATAAAATCTTTTGACACCATGATTATTTGGACATAATACTTTTAAAATAGAACTATTCAATGCTAGGCTCCAATAAATAATTTATAGATAAAACATTAAGTAGTATACACATGAAAAAAGTGTTAGATTTGTACTAGGCTAAGTCTAGGAAAATTATGAAATTGAATGTGTTAACTTTATTAGGTTTTAGTAAATATAACTATTTGTCTCCTCAGTGATGTCTTTCTGCATTTCTCTACATTATCTCATATTATACCTGACACTAAAATACACTATGATCTTAATTTGCTTTAAAAGTGTTAAAAAGATGCACTAAAAATCTCAAAACTTATCCTATAAACAAAAACAAATAACAGTAATAATTATTGCTTTTTGGAATAGTGATGCGAAATATAAAAAAATAAAAGTATTTTTACAGCAACTCATTTTTCAACCTATACTTGGAAAACTAGATCTTTTTTTATAATAATATATTTGAATTGTAAAAAACCACAACATCCTAAAAAAATATCTGTGTATATATGTAAGAACAAAACAGAAGTAGATTACATGAAAATTAATCAAAATAATAACTTATGACAAGTGCAGAAAATAAAGGCATATTTAGTAATTAATTTATTTTATTTAAAAGTTGTAATTCTCATAATCTTGTACACAAGGTGCACTAAATGTCAAATGGTATTCTCTGCTAGTCTGCCTTAGCATAAATTTTGTTTATCTCAATCTCTCCAAGTATATCTTGACCTCTTTTATTCAACTGTGTTGAAAAAGCCATAAATATTTCATAAACTTATTTAACATAGAACTATTCAAAAGAATCAGATGTATCGATATTTTTTTCTTGAATAAAAACTCTTACAAAATTTTAAAAATGTTTAAACACAACTCAATAATTTCAATGGAACAAATTAATTAAAATTTGTATTTCTATTTGATGTACATATTGGTACATTTTCATTTTTTAGTTGTTACTTTGATTCAATTAATAATTGTCATAGTACTGTTTTTATCAATCTATCAATAACTTGTTAATACTTTTCCAATATTTTTTTATGTAAACAATATCAGCTTATTTATTAAATGTTGGCATATATGTATGGGCAACGTCTAAACTCAAAAAATATGTGATAATAAGTTCTGCACCACATATTTGCATTTATTTATTATTCATTGACTAATTAAAAAAGGAAGAAAAAATACTCACTACTTCTGGAAGAATATGTAGAATCTTTGGATGATGTCCTCCGAGAGTCCCAATCCCTAGGTTTTTCCCACTGTGACACTTCACTGATACAATTATAATAATACTTCTTTCCAGATGAACTAATGTGTTCTGACCATTCACTGATAGAAGGCGAGCTAGAAGCTGGTGCACTTCGCTTGTCATATTTACTACTTCTACTAACACTACAATTCATGCCACTAGTCCTACTTTTTTTTTCAGTTTCACATCGTTCATAATTGTTCTTCTCTCTTTCACAATCTTTGCTACGCTTTTCTTTTGGTGATCGAACACTATCTGAAATAGTTATTTTATGTTAAAATAATTAAAAATTTCATATAGTTCAAACTAATATTTTCTGATGAAATACATGCAATAAGTTTATCCAAATATTGGATTCGCATTGTAAGAAAAATTCAAGTTATAAGTACATTCGCATCTGCTCTTTTTCAGTTTTACAAAATTTATTATACATTAGTTTCTATACAATAACAACACGATGGTATAGATAGTGGGTTGGTCTATCCTGGCCAAGTTAAAGATACCAGTCGCACCAATTCTGCCGCCAAGCTATTACTTCCACTCTAATATTTATAAACATTAAAATTATAATTTTTTTTAAATTTCTACATTAATAACTAAACAAGCTCATTGTATATAAAACTAAGCAGCATGAGATTTACAGTTTGCTTGTTTCATCTAAAAACAATATCACATTTTGTTTAAACAAAAATTATTTAAAAAAAAACAATATTCATATAACTTTATTGTTGTAAATAAAAACGAAGAAGCACAATTACTATAAAAATGTCAGTTAACTTATGTTAATTAATTTGTCTATATTCATCTAATTTTTTAATGTAAATTTGCAAAACTATATGTATTAGAAAATTTTGTACAGAAACTAAAAGGTTATTATATAAATTTATCTAATTATTACCTATTAATTTCTATAGAAAATTTGTTATTAAAAACAAAAGAACTATTTATAAGGTTAGTCAAGTAATGTGATACAAATTTTTTTTTCAATATCTTGACTTTACCTATAACAAGAAATTCATCGTGTACTTTTAAAGTCGTCATTATAATATACAATTTAACAGAACCATTAATAACAATCCTCAAATTTATCGCAAGCAATCTCCTACAATTAATCACAAAATTTTGTTTTTGTTTATTAATACACACAAATGTACAAAAACATCCAAATTTCCTTTTCAATGAAAATATATATTAATAGCATGAACATATGAATTACTAAAAGAAATTTGAAATACCTATTATAACAATATTTTTTCATATTATCTATTCACAATATTGGTACTTTGTATCACAAGGTGTATGTTGAATCAATAAGTATCAATTATATGAAAATGGTTTTGTTTCATGACTCACTAACCTGTGTACTTATTTCTAGATGATTTATAGTCTCGATCTCTCTCCATTTCTGAACCTTTCTGCATGTAGAAATTTCTAGATGTTGCATGTGGTCTATCGTCAGGCACATGGCTGTAATGGTGATGTACATGGGCTGAATGACCAATGTGACTAACATGGCCATGGCCATGTACTGACACATTTCCATTTGGAGATCTAAGTGGTGTGTACCGTGTATCAGGGATGTAGTCATTATTTCGTCTCTCAGTCTTGGGGTTGTACTTCTGTACAATAAAAATTATAATATTAATCTATTAATTGTGCACCAAATTACACTGAATAATTCAAAAGGATGTGTTTTCCAACTTTAAAGTAATATTGCAAAGGAATAACAAATGTTTTAACTGCTGTATATATTAATCGAGGCAAATGATAGCAAAAGCTATTTTATAATATAAATGATGAACATTTGTTGGTGATAGATAAATATATTACATTTAAAATTTTAACATCGAAGTTTAAACACTGCACATTACATTTAAAGTCGTAAAATTGTACACATACTTTGCCTTTAAATTAAATTAACACAAGGAACTGACAAAATCTTTACTACTATGTTACCGTCATATCAGCATCCTTTTGAATTGAAATATAGCTAAAGAAAAAGTACGCTTTTAATGTTATTACGTCGAGAAGTGGTCAAATTAAACGTATTAGAAACATTTATTTTAAAGTTTTAGAAAAATGACTCTTTTTAATAAGCACTGTTATGACAACTGACCTGATACGGATGGGTCTGGTGCTTCTCAAAGTACCTGAAAACAGATAAAAACATTTAGTGTGTTCGCACGATTTACCGTATTTCTTGATCGGCGACCGCCATCTATATATTGCGGATTCGAAGCATCAGAAAACGTATCGTACCCATCGCTTATTCGCTGAGGTTTCCTTGCATGCATTACCATCAATGCAAATATACGATTTATTACGGCCTCAGTAATAAAATGCAAAACGAAACCACTGTTATTAAAACAGTTTTAGACGAGGCCGCTATATATCTTGATGGACGCCATGTCACATTCGAGACACTTAAGAGAGTCGATAGAAACGCGAAAGAGATAAAAAGTAAATCGGCTATATAAACCACAGAAGAACGACGAGGACGTCCGACAACAATGTATTTTTTTATGATCGCCTTACATACCACCTATATGACAACTTGGAACTTAAATAAAAATTAACACGAATTTTTTACATATTTTTATTCCCAACTATGAAGTAAAATTTAATTAAATAAAAATTTTTCCCTTCTTAATAACAATCTAATTTTTATTTTATGAATTTCGATATACATTTTATTTAAAAATCACGATAATTAATTATTTATTTGTCAAGATAACAAAAGAAGAACAAATACTAATTACTTTTAAAGTTAAAAAATGTACTTAATTTGGTACCGTAAAGAAATTTTACTAAACTAAATTCGTAATTGTAAAATTCTGTTACCTTAAATTTATATTGTAATATTTTTAGAAATTGAGATATCCACGGTTATTTTTTAGTTTATTACTAATTAAATACCGCTAAAAATGTAATTAATAACTTTTAATAATACTTAGATTTGGTAACGGTACGCTTAGTACAGTACGGTATAGTACCAAAATAGTTTTAATACGGCATCCCTATCGATGACTAAGTGTTCGTCATTAATAATAACCTCTATTATTTTCTTGTAAATTAAAATGTTTTTCGAAGAAGAGAAAGATATAGATGTCGTTAGGGAGTCCGATTTGTATCAAGCTTTTAAAGAACTACAAATCAGAAAAACCGAAACGATAAGGAACAGCTTGCAAATGAATGCTCAGACCATTCAGTTAATGAAAAAGGTTTCGCATGCCGAATTAATGTATAACGAAATTTCTGGACTACCACAATCGACAAATGTTTATAATACTGTGGGAAGAATGTTTGTACAATCTGATCTAGATGAAGCTAAGCGTAATATTGATAATGAATTAGAGATTGCAACAGTCAAATTCATTAACTATGACAATAATAGACAATATTTAGAGTATATGACGAGGGAAAAAACGGACGGACTTCGGTTAATGATTAGACGCATACAAGAAAGAATACTGAGAAAAAACGAAATGGCCTATGAACAATTATAAGACAAACTAAAAACTGGAACATGCTTTATAACATTAATAATCTTCCACAAATTTTAATACCCTCTTTAAATATTACTCTTTATATATTTCATTATAGTAGGCCTGACATCAGACTACCTGCCTGATTAATAATCCACATATTTGTTTTTTTTTATTTTTATAATATTCACGATGACTGCTTATTTAATGGACGAGCAAATTAAGAGAATATATATAATATTTCTGTTATTATACAAATGAATGTCCAATATTGTGTTTCTGATTTGTAGTAATATTGTAATGTTCGTGACAGTTTACACTTGGTGTACTTGCAAAACTAATATTTATACTGGAAAGTATAGAAAAATGTGACAAATTGACAGTCAAGTAATTGTCAAAAATTTAATTTCATATTTTTGTTCATCACTGAATCTAAAGGTATGTACTTAATAATTAATAATAGAATAATAACCCTATATTAATAAAACTGTATTATCCATAAAGTATTTTATTGCAAACCTTTTTCAAAAAAAAATATTGAGATAAAATAACACACTGCATAAAAAAGATGAATTTGTGATTAAAAAGTAGTTCTGACCATCCATAGTGAATGTGCTTAGAAAATTGACCTGCACCTTCTTCAATCTCCAGCCTTGACATTTCCTTTAAAACATGAATACTATTTGCTACAGTATCTGACACATTTTATTTAAGTACATCTGGACTTCAGGTCTGTGAATTCAGTATACAATGAGCTGTAAAAACCAGTCAAATTAATGTCAACATCAAGCACCATCAGGAGAAATCAACTACCAGCTTTTGTCTAAATAAAGAAATAGATTAGTTGTAATGAAATAGTGGTAAAAAACGGACAAACATCTCAGTTTTTTATCTAAAATGCTAATAAATTTATGGACAATTACTTTAAAATTAAAGTACGAGGATAATGATCACCATGAACTGCTTACTCATTGGACTAAATGGGCATGCAGTTCATGGTGATGAAAAGGTAAACTGTTTTAAGGAAAGTTATCCAACTCTTATGAAATTCTATGTGAAACGCACAATGGATAATAGCTAATTATCCGATTGGTTAGGATAGAACGCATAATTTAGTTGTGTATCAGGGTGGATGGTAAGAAACAGCATCTGAAATTAATCTGAACAATTCCTCGAAATACTTTCCACTGTAAATGTATATTTCAAGAGAAACTTAATTATTGGCAAAAACGTGAATAAGTGGTTTTTTTATGTTTCTAGATATCAGACATTTGGAGTCAAGGTTATGTGGGATTCTTAATTTCAAAAATCGTTGAACTATCTCTGTTTTTAGAAAGAGTTTCGGAATATTTTAATTTTCTCAGTCTTTTAAATTACATAAAATATTCATGAGGCACCATCGTGAAGTGGCTACCATATTTTAAATTTATTGTTCGTGGTAATTAAAAATACAGAGATCCCTTTACTTTTGCCTTAATCTAATGATGTGGTATACCTAAATCATGCCGGTCATACTGCCATGTTTCACACAATCATCTAAATTAAAATAACACTTTTTAACATGTTTTCAATTTAACAATAAATTAATTTACATTTATAGATTTTCAATCAAATATAGTTGGTTATCTTAATAACATACAAATTTTCAAATAGGTACCGGATAAAACCTAATGTGATATGTGTTAACAAAGTTATATTTGTCTATGTAGGCAAACAAAAATTTTATTGTCATAATGATTTCAACTATTCACTGTAATTTTTTTATCAGTTTATGAGATAGATAATTTCGTATACTTATTTTTATAATTTAGAATACGTGAATGTTATGCCCATATTAATAATTTAAGTATTTATTTATTTATAGATGTCAATTTATTTTCATTTTTTGTTATACACACTGCCCTGTTAGAACTTATTATAAACAAGTCACATCTTGGAAATAAAACATTGATTACGTTTCAATGAATAAACCGATAGAATTTTATTTATCAATAGAATATGTAGAAAGGAAAATAATTTATCATAGTAATTTTATCATTATGGCTTTATTCTCTGATGAGCTTTTTGCTTACGATTGTTCGCTAATAAAAACACTTTCTGCCATTCATTTCAGAATATCGTTGCGATTGGCGGTACTAATGAATAAAAAAGGATTATTTATTGCTCCGAAAGAATATTACAAATTATATTTTTAAACTTTTTATTACCATTTTTACACATGAAGAAAATGTTACATTTCATATACGAGTTTATATAATACTATTACAAGAGTCAAAACTTATCTATGGAAGTAAAATCTAACAAAAATTGTACGAAAACAGAATAAAAGTATTTACATAACATTCTAAACATCTATACAAATAAATAAAATTGTCTCTGTAATGTCAAAATAATAGCTTTTTACTAAATTCATACAAATGTCAAAATAATAGCTTTTTACTTAATTCATACAAATGTTTACACGATACTTATATAAAAAAATTAAAATTCTTTGTCCGTCAGTCCGTTTCGGCTAATCTCAGAAACGTCGGAACCGATTTAGACAAACTTTTCACTGGCAAATAGCGGAACATGTAAGGTTTTAAATTTTAGAAAATAAAAAACATTTTCCATTAAATGAGAATTTTGTAAAAATACACAAATTTAAGTCAAACATTTACAGGTGTTCGTTTAAATTTACATTTTCTTAGACACTAAGAAATGGATATTAAACACTGGCAGTATAGTATCTGCCGGGTTAATCTAGTTGTAACATCAAATTTAAAGTTATTAAATAACATTTTCATTTTCTGTGACCACAAAAAGCGTTATATTCAATAGATATAGGGCTTATAAGCATCTATAATTGTTAAAGTCATGTAATTAAATGCCGTTTGTAAGCAACACTGAATTATTAGTTGTTTTATTACTTATCTACCATTGCTAAGCATCAGCATTATCACTTATTCATCTTCAATAAATTTTTCTGCACACTAAAATAATAAAACATCAAAATCATACTCAAATGTAGCATTTATGCTAGCCGCAGATTTTTCACAATACCGTAATATGCGTACATTAATACATTTATAGACGTAACATCAATAACAGAAAGTATTATATATTAAAAGACAAGGGCACGAAAATGTTTCGTTGCATGCCTAATTTACCAGGCATATACGAGCCTAATTACCAGTTAATAATAAGAGAGGCGTATACGTATACCTAATTATCATTTAATAAAATATTTGTCATGATCATAGAATGAAAAAGAGATAATAATATTTATCTTCTAAGTATTTTCACGTTTAAGTATTTCCAATCTTGTTCAAACATAGACAAATCCTTTGAGAATGTTTGTCTTTTTTGAACTTCCGCGATCTTCATATATTATTAGTAAAGTTCTTTTTAAGTCTATCGCGTAAATAGTTATATGGTATGGTACCTAATATTCCTTGATATTTCGGTGCCAGTTGCATCGGCCCTGGTCGCGAAGCGGACTGATGTAACTCAGCGTCGTCTTCGTGACGCGAGGATTTTAGTTCCTACCTTCGCTTGGTGTTTTTGTCGGTAAATGTAGAACTGCCAGTAGTTCGATAAACCGTTGAGAAATATTAGGTATAGTACCTTAAAAATATTTATGCGATATAGACTCGAAAAAGTTTTACATATAAAGTTTGTCTTGTTTATTTACGAATCAAATACAAGTACAAGTCCTCGGGTGTCATGTGCGTGGATAGAATGTGAAATGGCGTTACCAGTGCGATGGGCACAAGTGGCGTGTGTCCCTCAAATGGCTCGTGATCCGCGAATGTCGAGACAGGTGTGAGTGTCGAGGATTGCGACGCATGTTCCGCAAATATAGAGAGAGGAGAGATTGTCGAAACAGATGTACGTGACACGAGGTCCGCTAATATCGAGAGAGGAGATATTGTCGAAACAGATGTATGTGGCACCTGGTCTGTAAATACCGAAAGAGGTGATAGTATCGAAACTGGTTCATATGGCGCGATGGGCGCGTGTGTCGAGATAGGTGCAAGTGGCGCCATGGGCGCGCTTGTTGCTATATGCGCGTTGGATGCGCGTATGGGGATAGGTGCGTGAGGCGCAATGGGCGCTCTTTTGGCGAGGGGCTCCATGAGCGTACGCGTAGCGAAGTACTCGTGTGGCGTAGACTGTGTTGCTGGTGCGTGCGGAGCAGGTGGCACCAAAGATCCCAGTGGTAGATGGGGCACGGGCGGCGCAGACGGCGCTGGTGACGTCAGCGGTAGGGGGGGCATCGGATAACCTAGCGGTAGGGGCGGTGCAAGCGATACCGGATAACCCAGTGGTAGGGGCGGGGCGGGCGGCACTATATATCTCAGTGGCATTGGTGACCCGGGCGGCACCTGATATCCCAACGGTAACGGCGGCGCGGGCGGCACCGGGTACACCAGCGGTAGCGGCGGCGCGGTCGGCAACGCAGATGCAGATGCCGGTGGTGGCGGCGGTGCAGGCAGCACCGCATAAGCTGGCGGTGGCGGCGGTGCAGGCAGCACCGCATAAGCTGGCGGTGGCGGTGGCGCAGGCAGCATCGCATATGCCGGCGGCGGCGGCGGCGGAGGCAACACCGCATATGCCGGCAGTGGCGGCGGCGCAGGCAGCACCGTAGATGCTAGCGGCGGCGGCGGCGCGGGCGGCGTCCCAGATGCCAGCGGTGACGGCGACGCGGGTGGCGTCACAAATGCCAGCGGTGGCGGCGGCGCGGGCGGCGCCGGAGGCGTGGCTCATAGCCACGAGTGCCGGTTGATTGCATCATAAGGCGGCGGCCGCACGCCCAGAGCAGCCGGATAGGCGGGAGAGTACAGGCTCATGATCTGAGCTCCCGTTTGCCGCAGCAGCTCTTCTTGATGTCGTTGCAGATACTGCTGATATAGTGGCGATGATGTTTCTGCACTGACGAAAGGGTAACTAGCGCGTACTTGTCCGTGTCCTATGAACGGAAATGATCCGGTGCTATGAGCCGAATTTTGGTGAGCCGGTTTTACAAGTTTCTCGGCACTAGCCTCGGCAGTATTTCTTTGTTGATGTGCTACGGCAGCCGCCATATAGTTTGCTGCCATAAGTTGACTCGTGCTGTTACGGAAATCTTCTATTGAGAATGCGCCATTATCTCCATAAAGCGCTCCTCCGAGTGCCATGTTTGAGGATGTTCCAAAGTTAAAGGCACTCGCCGGCATCATGTTCGGCTTAACAGAATTTAGTATGTCTGTGCTGCAAGAAGGGTATGCTTGACTCGCGGTGACAGGAGTCGATTTATTTTCTACAGTTCTTTTTCTTTTAGACTTTGATTTTGTATCAGCTTGTGTACTTGCAACATTCAAAGATGTCTTGTATATGTTACTATCTTTAGTCATAGAAGGAGAAGCCTGCGAATATACGCTAGTCGACGTGTTGATAGGGCTTACGTCGGAAGGTAGGCTTTTGTTATACATTGAAAACGATTTGTCATGATAAGATGCTAAACTTGATAAATAGATTTCATCGTTAGTATATCGCTCTAACATTTGTGGTATATTTCTTATGGTTTCTAGTGATTTTGCAGGATGTGCACTGAAAGATGATTTATATGGTATCGATGACATTTGAGAATGGTTCTGTGACAGTTTTTCGATTCTTTGCGATTTGTTTAGAGCATCATGGTTCTTAGTTATATAGTCATCCTCACCATGCGTGGAAGGCATGCTAGTGTGATCAGATTTAACCAAACTGCGGGGGTTCGGAATACGTAATTCAGCTGAAATATTTTGATGTACCTCTTGCGGTCGCTGAAGGCTCGCTCTCGAAATGTTGTTATACGAATTGTATTGTTGTTGTTGCAGGTTCTTGTTGTAATTCATAGCAGCAGTATTAGTCACGTTAACCTCAGTTTTAGATTTATCCTCATTGTTTGCATTGTATGTTGTTGAATAGTTTGATGGCATAATATCACATTTACGAATTTGGTTAGTAGCTTTCCAGTTTCCATAATCAATGGCAGTATTTGACGACGTCGCATTGCATGCATATAACTTTTTGTTTGCCAACTCGATATCAGTAAGGGAGAAATTGTTAGCGTCGTATTGATTGTGATGTGCGTGAGCAATATTCTGATTGATTATCTCTCCTCCCAGTTGTCGATCGTGACAGTGCGCCGGTGTCATGTTACTAACGCCCATGCTAGCTTTCGCTAATACTTTATGTGTCGAATGATGATTTATTCCAAGATTTAATGCGCAAGGTTTTGCGTAATCTATCACTTCAGATACTTCATTATTATTCCGTCTATCGATATCTGGATTCAGATAACCCATGTTGACCATATCCACTCTGTCTTTCTTCATAGTAGTAATAGATTTGTTGTCCTCAATATCACTAGTCTCATAAATATTGTCCCTGTTTTCAATAAATTGTCTCTCCACATAATCTACTGTATTTTTTTCACGTATTGTGTTTATTTTAGCAATATCAGATTTTTCGCTTAATGCCAATGCTATATCTTCGACAGAAGTCAATGCAGAAGTTAAGTGGTGTGCTGATTGACAGGTTTTAGGATAATCAGCTTTGGGAGGCAAGGGTATGTCTTTTAAGTCCACAATTTTTTTGGTTAGCTCTTCTGGTTCATTATAACTGCGTTTTTTTACTGGAAAATGAGTAGTTTTTGGCTCAGAATTAATTGACGCGGATATATTAGGTGCTGGATTCGTGGTTAATGAAGTAGCATGTGGCGAAACTCGAGATTGAGAAGAATTCTTAGTAGGTACCTGTGGATACGGCGTAGTCGTCGGACCGTATGGGCCATTATAAAGATTTTGTTGATATGCTTCCGGACCTAATGGGGTATAATCATCGTGAATTCGAGGTGGCTTAGCTATCGGAGATTTGGACGCATCGTAATAAGAAGGTGCGTTTTGTCCATAAGCAGGCAATGGACTCTTGTTATGATCGACGAAATAATTGGGAGTCGCCGACCCCGTAGCGTTGTTAGAGATATAAACGTGTTGAGAATAGGGCGAATACGGTGACTGTGGCATTTCACGCGGACTACAATTCTTTTCTGGGCTACTTTTAACAGACGTCGTATCTTGATAGAAACCAGCTCTAACAGTCCCGTTGATAATAGGATAAGATATCTTTTGAAATTCATCATGTCTAGGCGATGCAGGGGACCGCAGGAGAGGTGAATTAAGAGACATTTGATGTCGTGGGGAATCGAGATCCTGGCTGAAAGATGAACGTTCTGATACAGAGCTGCCGGTGCTTGTGCGCCGCTGTCTCGGTGTGCCCGACGTGTGAGGCAGAGGGCTTTCGCCACCTTCCTGGCCCGGCGTCTCTGGACCATTTGGAGAATCGAGTTTAACAATATTTTTAACGTTAGTCTGTTTATTAACAGTGCTACTTTTGTTTGACAATTTCATATCAATTTCAGTTTTGTCAGATTTCTTCTTTGTCATTATAGACGAAGTGCTAGCTTTCGGTGCTCCAAAAGCCTTAAACCAGGCGCTCAAATTCGGTGTTGCTTTTTCCTGGTTAGGTTTGAGCGGTATCGTAGGTTCCGTTTCAACCTCTGCATCTTTTTTAGACGGAGCTGGTTGCTTATCCTCTTGTTGAAGGTCATCTTTAATTTCCTTGGCTACCGATAGGTTTGTCTCAGCAGTACTGGTAGAAGCTATTTCTCTCCTATTCTCGGAGTGGTCGTCGTTATTAGTAAAGTTGTGGTCGTTCCCTAGAGTGAATTTTACAGCAGGGAGCACAGAACCAAGACTGAGTTTTGGGCTTGGCTCCTCAGCTTTAACTAATTCACGAGCTTTATTCAGTGGCCCGGTCGGAACAGAGTCTTCATGTTTCTCCGAACCTTTGTTGCTCATATTTGTTAACAGGTTTCCCTTACTCTTGCCTGGTTGCAGTCTGTCGATAGTGAGTTGTATCTCACGTCTCTTTACAGGTTTTGGTTCCCTTGAAGATCGCCTTTTGCGAGTGACTTCTTTCTTCGTTAGTTTGTCTTCATGCAACGATTCGTCTTCCTGGCGACTATTATCAGCATCTTCAGTAGAGATCGTCTGAGCCGGGCTATGAGGCGGAGAACTAGAAGTGCGAGCTTTAGGTTCGTCAGCTAGCCATTTACTTATGTCTTTAACAGCCTGTTCCAAAGCTACAGTAGCTGATTGATTTCTTGCCGTGTTTCTCTTTCCTCTTTTTTTGGGTGTTGGTTTTTCCATGACATCATCATCATCGTCGTTTGAAATACAAGGTTCATCATCTTTGGTATTTGAGTCTGGATTGTTAGTACTGCGCCGACGAGAGAATAGGCTATTGAACAGGGCAGTCTGTTTGTATTTCTCATTTTTCGCCTTAAGCTTTTCGATCGTTTCTCTTAATTTTTGATTCTTGTCTTTCTCCGGGAGACGCAAATTTTGTTTTTGTTTGTCTACTGCTTTTTGTTTGAAATCAAACAGTGACTCCCATGCATCTTTAGCAGCATGTCGTCGCCTTTCTTTGATTTTATCATATTTATCTTTATAAAAGTCTGGGTCAGTCAGCTGGTCAGAGTCTTGGGCGCCTTGATCTCTTCGACCACACTTTCCTTGGTCGTTGGGAGATGTCGAAGTCGAGGGTGTGGGAGTAGGCGACGGCGTGGGTGTGTGAATGGATGGCAGTGGACTTGCACTTCGACTTCTGTTAGAGCTTTCTAAGGATTCTTGTGATTCGCATCTCCTCATCTCTTCTACAGGCGGCTCCTCTGGTTCTTGATGCTTACTCTTCTTCTTCTTAGACTTCTTTCCTTCTCTGTCTTTATTTTTTGCGTGTTTTAATTTCTTACTGTGTCTGCTTCTTGATTCGTGTTCAGATCTGTGAGAATTTTTCTTGTGGCTTTTTGAATGTTTGCCATGTTTATGGTGTCCCCTACGTTTCTTCTTTTCTTTCTCTTTACTATGAGATTCAGGCGGCTGGTTTACGTCTTCGGCTTCAGGTATCTCTTCTTCTTCATTTTCTTGCGGTACTTGACCAGAACAGCTAGATTTTGGCTCACCTGTAACATACATGTATTTAACTAAATTTCTAAAAGACAAAACTACTCCTAAACTGTCACAATAAAGTATTCGTTAATGTAACCAGGTCACCTAAAATCATCCGATAAACTGAATATTTATTGTTAGGATCCTAAGGATTGCTTTATAATGGAACAAGCAAGCGCTTATCAATAATGCATTACTACATTTTACAACTTCATTTATATTTAATGTAAAATAAAAGATGAATATTTTTGTCTGTATGATTAAAAAATATCATAATAAAATATATTAAAAATTACTATTATTTATAGCCTTGAAATGTATAGTTTACTTGCCAATACATTGTTACTTCTGATAACAATAAAAAAACTCAAATTTCCAAATAATTCCATCAAATGTTACGGGTCAATCTGTTAAAGGGTTCCTTAACACTTTAATGTTCACTTTAGATTAAATAAAAAGAAAACTTTTGCGTAAGTGCCTCTCCATTTACTTGGTTTAAAGGATACTTACATTTTAAGTAATGATATGAAATATAATCAGTGACCAATTTCTTTGAATCTTAATTATGAAATATTTTATGATATGTAGGAGATACTCGCACAGTTAAACTAGAATTGCTAATGACCAAATTTTTAAAGAGTAAACAAATTTCGAAATATTAGGTGAAAGGATCTCTGAAATTAACAGGAAAACAAGAAAATTAACATTCCTCTGCCATAAAAATAGATTATACAATAATATGTGTTACCCGGGTCGGAACGAGATTTTCGTTTCTTTCTCTTTTGTGGAATTGGAGTTACATTTCTTTTCAGTTTGTGTTTGCGGGCGGGTGCTGGCAGCTGATATTCTACTGCGATCTCTTCGTCTGACGATGACACACGATGTATGTATTTCTTTGTGAGACGCTCGAAAGCTGCTTGGAGATTATCCACCATTACAGTGTACTCTGTTTAAAAAAATACATAAAACAATAAATGATAAAAAAAATGTTATATAATATGAAGAACAATAAATGTCAACAAAATGGAAAAGACTATTTATCCTAGTAGCAATTGTACCAACATTCACCAAAAAATATCTGTTATTATTTAGTATCATGTGGTTATAATATTAACAGACATCATAAGTAGGTCAGCCATAACCGCAGTTCTAAATATTTTATTGCTTACCATTGTCTTGTCCATTGTAAAGTCGGCAATTGTTGACAATTAATTTGAAGTCTGCTTTGAACATGTTAAAATCAGTGTAGAATCCTGAATCAAGCCTTTCCTCCATCTTGCGAAGGTCCATGGGACGCCTGATAACAGAGTAATAGTTGGGAGCATACTCTTCATCCACAGGGTCCATAAACGGCCAGGCGTCATCGTGAGCGCTCAGTTGTTCTAATACTTTATACATGTCAATCTGGACATCTTCATCGGTTTGTGTAAATCTAGAAGGAAATAATTTTTAAAGCAAATATTATTTCGATGTTTATGTAGTATATATTTTGTAGTTTCATGATGTGTGATATTACTGTTTATTATATTAGCTAATAATATGTAACAACTTTAAAAAATTTTCTAATTGTAAGAAATATTTCTGAAATGTTATTGAATTCGTTAAAAAACTAACATTTGTGACGTTTTCAACTTCTTTCTAGTGCTATTAACAGGAGGTTCATCATTATCTGGAATGACGATTTGGCCCGTAGCAGATGCCAGTGAGTTGTTGGTCTTCCTCCCGGTTCTAACGGGCGGCTTTGGAGGCGATTCTCTTTTTTGGGCAACAGATGCACTTTTGGTTGATCTTTTTCCTGTCGCCTTTGTTTTTTTAGTAACCTTTTTCGGCATGTCTTCTTCACTATCAGTACTTTCTTCTGATGAATCCGATGATATTGATTTAGGTCTACAAAAACAATATATTTTTTATGCAAAGCTGGTAAAACTACTATATAAACATATTTATGCACATATTCAACATATGTTTGCAGAGAGTTATCTCCCATAAAATAAATCACAATTAAAAATATGTACATACAACAGTCTCAGTATTGAATAAACAATGACTTGTATTGATAATTAAATATTATTTATATCAGTATTATCAAATTTATGACCTATATATATATAGTAAAACACAAACAACTGAGAAATCATTAAAATATATAACACACTAATTTATGTTATTGACAAATTTAAAAATTAAAGATTAAAATAATTGTAGAAGGAAGCGGGATCACAGATAGAATCTGCAAATAAAAAAAAATCACTGTAAACTCTATGTTATTTAATAATATAGAAACTCAAAATATTATTTTACTGTTAGTATATTCTAGATGAACTCTGAACAAACAAATTATGCAGCGGCCAAATAAAAATTAATGCAAATATATCGCAATTGTGTTAACACTTCACCATTGCAAACTTTAAAATTCAATTCAATTTTAATACCATTTCACATTTTATTAAGACATTTTTTAATTATTTCTTGATATTTGATATTATCAGCGACGTTTCGGAGGGAGAGTAATCGAAATTTTCAACGACGATATATGTCCTTTATGCGCAAATTCCGTCTTTTCACAGTTAATTAGGAAGCTCGGAATTTTTAGAATATTTATATGCACCGGGTTATAAAGCACATCATTTTTTAATTATATTTTCATATCTTATATTATCAGCGACGTTTTTGTTAGAGAGTAATTTAAATTTACAACGAGGATATATGTCCTTAATGCTTAAATTACGTCTTTTCACAATTAATTTGGAAGTGAGGAATTTTTGGAATATTTATATGCACCTGGTCATAAAAGCCCATCATTTTTTAATTATTTATTAATATTTTATATTATTAGCGACGTTTTTGTTGGAAAGTAACTTAATTTTCAATGAGGATATAAGATATCCTTAATGCGTAATTAATGATATTTCACAACTAATTCCGTAGCACAGAATGTTTTGGAATATTTGTATACATCGGTTCTAAAGCACGTCCACTTACATTATAATAAGCCTAATTGACCGATATTTTTAATGTAGTCGCGTTACAAACAACACGAATAATCAATGACGCAGTAGATTTGCTTCACCAAAAACAATATTACACAAAATATTTTTTTTTACTAATCAGCGAATTCCGGCATTTAATTATATTACATTGATCGAAATATATTTTAAAACGTCCACTTCCTTTTTTTTATAATCAAACTTTGATCTTATTTCATTTTTATTGTAAAGTGCGCAATATTGTGCAACGAAACCCTTTGCCGCCATCACTTGTTTTGTTTGTCTCGTCAATAGGGATGGAACGAGTCGCATTTGTTTAGTTCGATAATGAAAGGTTGTGAACTTGAGTTGATTCTCTCGAACTCGATGTATGGATCGTGATTGGATCCACTCAACTTGTTCACGCGGGCCCCGGCCAGAGCGGATTGATTTAACCGAACGAGTTGACTGGTGACGTAAAATTAAGTTGATTCGACTCGCGCAGTGCAAATCGAGATATTCTACTGAAAAACCTGGAGTGGCCCATTGCTACCTGTCAATAAGCGTTTCATTGATTTTTTATGCGTTATGAATTTATGTTAGATTTGTTAATGTAGTAGGTTACTTTCTGTTTTGAATATTGTTATTAATGTTTTTTATTGATGTTTAAAATTAGTTATTCGAATTTACCAGGTTTCACAGGGATATTTTATTTCACGTTGTTTTTGTCCTTTAACATTTTCGCAGCGAACAGTTCTTTTGATGTACGGCAATAAACGTTCGCTCCTAGCAAACTGCGCCATTTCGCGCTGTTCGCTTGTTTTCAATAACTGCCCTATAACATCCATCAACCCGTTTGTTTTTGATGTGTAAGAAACGCAATGCAAGCTTCTTGTTCTGATATATATTTTTAATATAATGAAATATAATTATCCATAAAAGTCTCGTGTATCGAATTTTTCGCGCGTTCGATTTCCCAACATTACACGCGCTGCCTAGTTAAAGCGCAAAACATTTTTGAACGCCCCGGCGCGTACGAGAAAAATGTTATCAGTATTTACAATCTCGCTCAAGAGAAATTACCGAGCGAACAATTTGTTAACATCTAAGGTGTTATCACCTGTGTGTTCGGTTCGGTTCTTTTTACAATGTTTTGAAGAATAATACAAACGAGTTTAATCTCTTATTAATACATCGATGATATATATTAATTAACTAACTGATCGAAATAGATCAAAAACATCTAAATGGTGTAACTTTAGAACCTGTTGATTATACAGATGCGAAAGTTTAATGAAAGGAAGATATACTTTTTAATTTTTTACTGGTCTTTAAATTAAAAAATAATATTTAAGGAAACGAAAATGGATTCCATTACCTATAAGATAATGATTTTTTTTAGAGTAAAAAAATAAGTTACCACCAAAGAAGTTTACGTCATATTTTAGTAACATGACTAAAAATTATAGATTAGTGCTATAGTAGTTGTAGATATGCACCCTATAGCTTATTTAAATTTTTACCTTTATAAGTTATTTTAATGTTTAAATTTTTTGTATAGATTTAAATCTCTCTATTATATAAAAAAAAAAAAATTGGTCACATTTAAAGAAAAATTGAGCCGACTATTTCGAAGGCGGGGGATCGAAGCCGTTACATCTCGTGAGGATGCCACGAGTAGCAGCGAAACGCGTAGAGATTGTATTTTAGTCGTAGTATTTGCGATTAGACAAAGCGAAAATTGTAAAATTATTTTACCAACGGTATTTGACAAAGAAACCGTGTACAATTATCAAAATACGAGTAAATTTTTCCACTCACCGAATGTAGAAATAAATTACGAATACTTTTAAACAATATCATCAGTCAAACAATTCTTAGCAAGGTACAAATTTACGATCTTATAATCCTGTGGTTGGAAGAAGAGATCGTTCTATCTTTTAAACTATTAGAGAAATTTATGTAGTAAATAAATATTAACACCAAGAAATGGCGAATTCTAATCTAAATATTATTTTATTATTTTGGGCCGCATCAAGAACAAAGTGTCTACGTTGCGTGGGGATGCTGAAACGTCAAGATATAATGTACACAAAGGATAATCAATCACGATTGGTATAAAATTTATAAATGATCACAAAGATAAATAAAGGACAAAACCAGATCATGCTTTATTATAGGCCATTGAGGCTAACGTTTATGAAATAACGTCAATATTTTTTTTTCTTTATATGGACTATAAATTGGAAATTTTAAACTGTTAAAATCTATTGGTGGTTCATATTCCGAATTGGAGGAAAAAAATTACAAGATAAAATTGCACAAAGTAAGGTTATAATATAACCGATAGAGATAAGTGCCTAAGCGTAATGCGCGCAAAATGCTCGCACATATGCACTTAAGATGCAAATTGGTTAAACACTGAATATCGATTTGGCCCTAGTAATGATTAATTTGAAATTAATGGTGGTAAATAAAGAAAGGAATACTGACCTTACGAGAGTCCGCCTCTTGGGTCTAGTCATCCGCGCGCGCTTTGAAGAACGCCTCCTATCCTCGTCCTCTTCGTCCTCATCTAAGTTCCGCTTGCGTTTATTTTCTTTCTGCTTGATCTTTTGCAGCACGCGACTGGATGTGCGCCGGGGCGCACTTTCCAGCAACCTTAAATTTTTCATAATATTTAGGAAAACTTTCAACAAAATTTTCATATTATACAATTCCAAGATATAGATTTTTACACATTTAAAAAGCACTGTGATATTGAAAAACAATAAAGTGTAATGCATAATATAGTAAACTCTCCTAGATTATTTGAAATGAAGATTTTTTGGCGTAGACGGAACACGCCTGTGTACTAAAAGGAAATCATGTTGTGGTCTCCATGATGTTGTTAATAATAAAACCTATTACTTCCCCCATTCACTAAAGTTATTCAAATTTAAAGTTTGGTCCATTGTAATGCAATCCTTTATTTCTTGGATTACACTTGTTATCTTATTCACAGAAAAAGCACAAACAAATAAAGACCTTGAAGCAATCTGGTCAATCAGATTGATCATAAAGAGTTTCAAGAGACATGTACTTTTCACATTATATTCAAAGTTTTTGTACATACTATGACATGTCTAATATTGTACACAAGTTAATTTGTATTTGCTGTTTCATTATTTAATTTACTAATTGAATTGAGACAAATGCAATAAATTATTTAGCTTTAGATTGTTGATTTACATTTTTTAACATCTCCGTGCACGTTTTAGTCGCAAGCATTAATATGTAAACATAGATAGTATGTATGGTTGCCGTAGCCAGTGAGTGCTAAAATGTCTCAAAATCGCATTTGCTTTGCAATAAACATTTTTTTATTAAAGATTCATTACAACTATATTATTTTATATTTAAAACTTAAGTGATAGCGTCTGTGTAAAAATGCGCTAAGCTGTGCTTTTAATAACATGGTGCTAAATAAAATAACATACTTTTTAATTTTTGCTGCAAAATGACAGAAACTGGTTTTTTTTAATTACTCATTGAGAGAATAATTGTCATATATATATATATATTCTTTCTCAACATATTTCAACAAAAAAAAATATATATTCACTATATTTCTGCAATAATTTGTTATATTTGTATGCAATCTGTGTGTAGTTGTTTGTGATATATAGAAAAACTAAATTATTTGTGATCAATGTAAATTTGATTGTTATACATTATTTAGATAAGTCTTAATAAATATGAGCTGCAGTATTTCTGTAAAGTGGTTAAAAACCTCGACTTTATTTATGAGCAAAACATTTCGCGACTGCTGATAAAAGAGGAACACATAAGAAAAGAAAGCAAAATTTTAAATGTAATTAATTAATGACTAACTCTTTATTTAATTTATAAATATATTACTACAATAATTTTACCATACCATAAATATATTAAGAGGTACATTTTAATATTTATTATGCATAAAGAAATGGATTGTTTCTCACTACTACTTCTCCATTTAATGCTCAAGAAATGTACAGTATTCCATAACTTGGTATTTATGAATTAATATTAGCAGATAAATTAATAATCATTTAAAATATGTCATTGATACAAGTAAAAGAGCCACATCTGCCAAGTCATTGATGGCAGATGGAGGAGGAAAGTCTTGGAGTGGACAGGACAAAGGAGTGTATTGTGCTCTCCCACCACAAGGACTGATGATTTAGTCACGATGGTGGGGGGAAGCAGCTGGATGAGGAGAGCTGAGGACCACAAATGGTGGTAAGCATCAGGGAAGACCCATGTCTACCAGTGGACAGACAGGCCGATGATGATTTTGATGATAAGTAAAAGAAATTATTTTTTTAAAGCAACACATCACAGTGACTGGTAATAAATACCTTTTCCGCTGTAAACGCTCTTTCTCTTGAAAAAGTCTTGGTATTTCAGGAAGGAAATTCTGGGATAATGACCGATGCAGTTCTTTCTCAACCTTGCTGGTGGCTTTACTAAACTTTTCTGTCAGGTGGGTCCAGTCTTCCTCAGTGAAGCACACCACTTGCCACACCCGCTCTGAATCGTCGTCATCGAGCCAATCATCACCATAGAACCAGCCACGTTTTCTGCCCTCTTTACTTCTTTTTTTCTTATTCTTTGATTGAGAGTTCTTTATGACGTCTTCGCGATATAATCTGGTTCCATAAAAGTACCAATATGCAGAATTATTATCGTCCCATCTGCAAACAATTTGTTCTTGTACCATGTATTTTTATGTAGTTCATTAAAATCATTGACTGAACACATCCTACATCAAAGACAAATCCACAGAGTAGAAATGTTTTAAATTAAAGTACACCAATAGTATACTATAGCAGACTAAAGATGAAACTAAACATACTTAATATTGTAAGAAAATTCTTACCCGAGAGGTTCAACTCTTAAGCTTTCCGCCTCAAGATTTTTGAATAAATCAATAACATCATCAGCATCCAAACGAAAATCACACAACGCGTAAAGGATTTCAACCTTGGTGCGGAGAGGCAAGAATTGAAAGTCAATATCAGAGTTAAAAGGATTGCAACGTCCAGTTTCTTGACATTTTTGCCTGAAGAGGCGTCTTAAATACATCTAAAAGAAAGATTTTCATTACTTCCAGAAACATAAATTTCTAAAACTTAAGACATTAAATGTATGATTAAATATTGCCATTTTATTATCAGTTTAAAGACATACTGAAGTCATTCATTCTACTGTTTTCAATAGCACATGTATTAAGACAATTACTAAGTGGTTCATAATGCAAGCAACTAAGGTTTGGAATAGTGTTTGAATAGTAGCTAGGCACTAGCCCATGTAATTAAAAAAAAGCCTTATATATGGATTTGTTTTGCACTTATTCAAATTATATAGCACCTGATAATTAAACGGGGAGACATCGTTGTTGCCTAAACAACCGTTCAACAAACGCACAATTAACTCTGTCAAGAGTGAGCTGGCGGATTCTTCAGTGCCATCTGTTAATAGTGCCTCTTCTAATTCCTGTAATGTTAATCTTACTTAATAAATGATCAATATAGCATAGTATAAACATTTTTCTTCAGGAATCACATATACCGCATAATTTACGCTCAATACTTACTTCGATGTCAAAATCTAGAAGATTGAAAGCAGTTCTGAACAAGGAACAAAAATAAGCAATACTGGGCACTTCCCACCATGACTGAATATCTAGAAACCGTGAGAAATTCATTCAGACATCACTTTTAGCAGGACCGTCCAGTAAAAAAAAAAATACGTAATTGATATCCCGTTTCACTGAAACCCACCTAAAATACTTATAAAAGGAGGAAACATAACCTAAAAACAAAATGCAAACGTTTATCAGTCTTTCCACGCGCAAAAAACTATTTTTCACACTTTTGATGTCCTTTTACAACATTATAGCCATATAAAACGAAATTTATTTGATACGGTAAAACACAGATTAGGGATATGCGTTGTGTATGAGAACACAAACGCCATAACAGTTTGTACGGGGAATCAAGTTTATACCTTTTAAAAATTTTATAACTATAAAATGATAAGTTGTTTTTCTTAATATCATCAATCGTTTCTATTTATAAAAATAATATTTTACTTTGTATGAATATTTTTCAATTAACTAAGCTGTAGTATATAATTAGTTAATAAGATACTAAATGAACACACGGCGGAAGGAAATCACAACCATAGCTTGTGATAGTCTGTTTTATTTTCTAAGCATTATTGACGTGCGCTGTAAACTATAAATACATCTACATTTGTATCTCGTTCTCCCTGATCAATAATCCGACGATTGGGTGATATGAAAATTAAGTAAGGCACAGATACAATATTGAAACAGACTATTTTACAATATTGAAACGGACTACCCTATTTTGGTAAGAATTCTCTTGGACTGAATGGATTTATTTACGGATAAAATAAAGTTGTACGATTAGATATTGTATGTTTTTTTTACTACGTTTTGCTTTAAAAATTAATCTAATAATGATTAAAAAGATAAATTCGTATTAGATATGTTTATACCCATTCAAATTTACAACCACCTGTAATATAAGTTTTGTAGCAGGTTTTTTTTTATCTAGTCTATTTTAGTCTAGTGCCTATTTTGGTTACGAAAATGTTATTGTATCATTGTTTAAAGATCATCATATCAATTTCTTCTTCAGTGATTTATTAAGCTAAACATAAAATTAGTGCCTTTTTTATAAACTTAACAAGCCTCCTATTTTCACATAGGTACTGGCCTTTATTTTGTTGTTACATTAGTTAATTTTAGAAAAAAATACGACGATAAACTGAAACTGAAAAAACCAAGGATTAAACATTTCAATAGAAAACACAAGTTTGTACCAATTAATTTACTGATTTTATTTTATATTTGTTTTACTCTTCGGTATGCATTATGTTTTAAATTTTCTATGAAACTAACCTTGAATTACGGTGTTTAAAATAAAAAGGTGCCATAAAGATCGGACCACACAAAAAACAGTTATAAATGGTCAAACAAAAAAATTAGTTAGGTATCAATAATAAAGTGTTAATTTCCAAAATGTTCCTGTTTGTTATAAATATTGTTCTTAGTAATTTTCCACTATTAAAATGTATCTAATATTTTATTACAAAATGTAAAAAACATTTTTTTCAAAAAAGAAATAACAAAATCGTATAAGAACATTGATATGAAAAAGATTTGCCTCCTATTAATATCATTCTTATTGTAAAAAGTTAAAAATAAAATGTATTTTTTATTCGTACTTTTTTTTATAACCATAGACAAGGTTATATTACTAAAATTTTGATGTTCCCTATCATCGTTAAATCTTTTTATACATGATTATGTTAATATTGTGGTGCTATAAATTTGCGAATGTTTTAATGTTTAAGGTGTGAATTTCAATGTAATTAACAATTTAAGTAGGTATTATCAATCAATAAAGAGGAATATTACGTACTATTAATTCAATTTGTTACAATTAATCGTGTTTTTTTTTAAATAAATTATAACCATTATAATATTGTAATGCTAAAGTTTTATTGTATTTATAATGCTTAAAAATGTGTATATGTATATAGACACACAAATATAGTATTTAACGATAATTTTCAACAATCAATAATATTCTAGCTTTGCATTTTTATTTCATTCCATTTAAAACAATGTGAAGTATACATTGAAAGTTATTTGTAATATTTTGTGCCTTTAATAGGTTTGTTATTTAAATTAAATTATGTGCCATATTATTCATCGAAATGCCACGAGATATTATTAGTGATAGTTTAGCTGTTCTTCGGATAATTGAGGTAAGTTTAATATTTTAATACCATTTCAATGTGTATCTTATGAATTACCACCAGTTTTTAAGTATAACGAAAAATTTGATGTTTTATTATTTAGCTTATAATATTTTTCAAACTGCATAACAATTTATTATAGTGATATAAAATGATGGTAAATGAAATAACAAACAAATATCATTGATCAGGATATGTGATTTATATCTGTATATATGTTTCAAAGAATCAAAAAATTATAAACTAAAAAAGGCTTAGGGGTCAAACTATCTTTTTTGAAATAAGTTGTGATTACATATTACCAGCATAAATTGTTAAAGATATTAATAAAAGTTACTTATTCACTAATATGTTGTAACACAATAATTAAATGTGTAGTTTTCTACAATATATTTGTGTAAAATGTACTTAAACAATAAATAAGAGCGCATATATAGTTTTTTTTATAATTAAAATGCTTAATGTACATTAGATAATCATAGACTACTAATTATTTTGCATGATTTAAGAAATTTTTGAAGTTTATGGATACCAAAATACATAATAGTTCAAAATTATTGTATAACTTTTGCTTGCATGTTATTTAATCATTCATTTATATTTTATTTATATTATCTATATAAATTTTATCCTAAGCCTGTTAGTGAAAGACACTAAAGAGTGCCCTCCTATGAAAATATTGAGTCTTTAATATGATTTAGAATGGAGGTGCCCTAAGTGGTCCAGGTAGCTCCTCAGGAAAGGGTTCCACATTGGTGTCGAAAAAAATTGTGATTTAAAAGTTCATAGCCAAATAGTAATGATTTTCTATCAATTTGTCAAGTACATCCATTTCATTAAAATGATGATTATTCTCTAAAATTGATTTCCATTTTAGGGTTATTTGATGATTTGTTGATTGGTATGTCACATATGTTAATTTTTAATCATATTACCTATGTAGTCATAAGTATTATTTTGATAAAAAGGACTAAAGGAAATGTGCTATTTTTTTTTACTACTCCCAATTTAAGTTATGTCTCGAGTCATATTTTTAAGAGTTTTGGGAATATAGTAGAATTTTAACAGCATGGGGCCTATTGAATACAATGAAAGTTTTAAAATGGTCTATGAAAAAAAAATTTGGAACCTCTGATATAGAATAATATCACAAGAAAAAGAAAGTTTATACATATAATAGTACATCATTCTTATGCTTATTTATATCTTGTAATTCTTCTCATAATGCTGTGTACTTGTAATAAAAAATAATCCAAATAGTTGAAGAAAATCAGTTGGTATATTTAAAAAGCAATTGCAATGTTTTTGTACTTAAAGAGCTTATTTTGTTAGGTTAACAATGGTGTATGAATTTTCTTAATTTATTTTAAATGAACAAATAGGCCAATACAGGTATGTATTAATCAAAGACATCAAATTTTGTGTTCAATTTTCATTTATATCTCATGCTAATAGTGATATCACACAATTGTGGGGCAACTGCATTTTATAGTTGTTTCTAATAAGGGATAAACAAGTGGGTCATATATAAATTTTAGTTGACATGTATTATGCCACCCTTTACATTAAAGAGTAAATATAGAATACAATATATTACATTTTATTTTTGTTCTTATATTGTAAGTTGTATTTTATTAAATAGCATGAAGATGAAGAGAACTGGCCATTGGAAGAGAAGAGTTGTTGTAAACAAACGAACAAGAAAATAGTCAATTCAGTGACAACAAAATGTGAACAAACATTTCTCAAAGATGATTGCGCCTGTTACTTCAACTATGGGTTAGTATTTTGGATGTAATAACTCAACTATAATTTCCATTAAATGTAAGATATTGGAATAAGTGATATAATTTAATGTAATACTTCCCTTACTGTTCTATATTTCCTTTAGTTTAAGAGAATGAAGCTTTAATTATGGTATTTATGTAAGCTTTTGCAACTAAATTGAATTTTGAATTTAAATTTATCCCAGCTATTGTAAAGTAATGACTCAGCTGATTTCTTTGGCAGATTTTTGCATGAATACATTACATAGTTTTCCCCAGGATGTGTCTAATATTAATATATGGTACATTTCCATAGTAATGTTGGGCTCATTTTTTCCCGCATTTAGACACAGCGGTCCTTTATGCGTAATATTATGGTTAAGGTTGACTACTTCAGTCAACCCAGGTCCTGCAGAAGTCTCCTGGGACCTTTGCAGGCTTCTAGGAGCGACTTTGACAATCGAAGAATCTGTTTCACTGAATCCCCCATAGGGACTGTCTACAGAGAGTACTATTTGCCCAACATGTGTTATGTTGGGTGTGGGTGTATTCCCGAACCAACATTCTGAGTTGGGTTAAAGAAATTGGGAGAAGCGGTATAGGGCTTACTGCGGCTTCAGCTGGGCCTCTTTTTTCGAGCATGTCTGCTAAATTGTTTCTTAAGGACAACTGTGCCCTTTAATCCATTGAGCTGTGACCTTGTTTTTTGCAGCAACTTCTCCCAGTGCTCAATGACACTCATGTATAAGAACAAAGTTGAAGTGAGTGCTGCATAGCACTTGTAAAACAGCCATGTTGTCAGAGGGAATTCTGATATTAGTCTGTGATTCACCTTTTTTTGACTGCATTAGATATTAGCTGCTCTATTTTCTAACTTCATAAAAAAAATATACAATTGTTTCAGACATGGTGATGGGACAAGCAATCGACAACAAGATCCACTGTATCAATATAAAACTAGCAGCCTGCCAACTGCTTCATCAATTAATCAATCATGGGATGAAATAGTTTGTTCAGCAATGCGGGTTTCGCCAGAGGACATAGCCAATCAGTTATCACTGCTTGATCTGCCCTGCTTCAAAGCTATACAGCCAGAGGAGCTCACCACTTGTGGTTGGAATAAGCTTAACAAGTTGACAGTTGCACCTAATGTTGTCGCCTTTACTAAGCGCTTTAATAGGGTAAGCTTTATTATCTATTCTGTTATGGATCATGTCCATATCTACACAATTAAGCACAATTTTGGGTGAGATGCTTTACCCTATGCATTTTTCATCATTTATGAAAACTAATTTTAATTCAAAATACGTTTTATTAATTATTATAGAATAAAAATATAATTTGAGAGTAATTATAATAATGCAAATAAAGTCAACTTATAATAGACAATCTCATTTAATTCTATAAATATGTTGAAACTACAAATATAAAGTATGTATATTTAATGTTTTGCCTAAATTCCAATAGTAATGATAAGTATTTTTGAAAATTGTTTGTCTGTTACAATACCAAGTAAAAACTACTTGATAGATAACAACATCTCATTTAGTATAGTTGGTTGGTTTTGACATATTTTTGATCTAAACTTCTTACCTTACTTTTTTTTTGTTTATTAGTATTGATTTTAATTATTTTGTTTTCTACCCCTTTGAGGGGAGTTAAATAGCGTTTGATATATCTAAAAAAAAAACTTGGAATATATTTATAGGTTAGTTTTTGGACGGTGCAAGAGATATTGAATGGTCAATCGCCTAAAGCACGCGCTGAGACACTGTCACACTTTCTAAAGGTTGCTAAGAAATTGCATGAGCTCAACAATCTGCATTCACTGTTTGCAATTATCTCAGCTCTCCATAGTGCCAGTGTTTACAGGTAACTCTATTTTGCAATTTCTATAAATGATTGGTTTTTGTCACTGAAATTACAAGAGAACTGTCATCAAGAAGGAAGTTAAACTATTTTTGTATTTGACAGATTGACAAAGACATGGGCTTGCCTATCTAAGAAAGACAAGCAACAGTTTGATAAGTTAGCAGAGCTATTTGGGGAGAAAGACAACTGGATGGCACTGCGTGAATACCTACGGAGTATCGCTTTGCCCTGCATACCTTATCTAGGTGATTTAGCTTCGGTTTCTAGAATTTATTTTTCAGACATTAGTTATTAAATTTTTATGTTTAATGCTATTTGAACTAGGCGGTGCAAAAAGTAGTACGCCTACATCCTACGAACTAGGCCATTCTTTTATTTTATAAGTAATTCATTGTGTGTTTTGCTTTTTGCAACATATAGTTCTCCTTTTTCTATTCGAGTGTGTAAAGTTCTTGTTCTAATCAGGTATTTTCCTGACGGACTTGGTATACATCGATATGGCGCACCCAGCTGGTTCGCCGCACCGCGCCACCAAGATGGCGGTGGTCTTGCGGGCGCTGCAACGCTACCAGACATCTCAGTACAATATGCCGCCGCTGCCGCACGTCGCCAACTACCTCAACAGCGTGCGTTACATCGAGGAGTTGCAGAAGTTCCTCGAGGATGATCACTACAAGTTAGTATATTAGCAAGTTATGTATTGTTTTTCGAATGGCAATAACGCGAAGTTCAAGCTGGTTTCTTACTGATTTGCGTAGCTGTAACTTAGGGTTAGATGTTTTCAGTGTCGGTTTCAATATTACCAGCGCCCTAGGTGAGATTTCTATAGCGCTAGCAGTTAGGGGAATTGACGAGTAAACACAAGCGAACGAAAGAGAGTTTTGAGAATTTGCGGCACCCTTTCGTTTGCGACGGTCTAGGTAATTGCTCAACCGCGCTCTACCCTAACGCCGCTACTGGATGTTTCTATTCTTGCTTAAAATAAGTATTTATGAGTATACATCTGCTGCTGCTGCTGGATTCGGAGAAGTAGATGCTGCTAGTCACAGTGACCATTACAGCTTTATCGAAGCTGGCTCG
>DWQX01000607.1:0-39259 GCA_018245475.1 Pharmacophagus antenor
GTTGATACCTTCGTGAGGCCAAGATGTTGAAGGAGGACGTTCACCACAAGTTTAGGTACATCCTCGTCCGGCTTCTCCGGTATGCCGCTGAACAGTAGATACTTTCGTCTGTGCCGTGTTTCAATGATGTCCACCGACCGACTGACCTCGGATATTTGCAGTCTGTGTAGAGAAAACATACCTTGAACATACTCTCGAAAAGAAAGGAAATCCTGGCTGATTTTTTCTGTCGCATTAAAGCTACTACAGCTGGAGCTGAGCTGTGCTTCAAAGTCAGCCATTTTTCTGCTGATCAAGGTTTCCAGTGACTTCTGACTCTCAGTAATTGCATCAAGTGTCGACATAATTAAAATGAAGTTATACAGTGGTACGTGTAAAAGTGAGTAATATTACTTCATAAAAAAATACGTTTTGATATGTAACAGAACTTATAGCTGGACTATATATATCTGTAACAAAGTATGTTTAACCATCATTAAACTTTATTTACTATAGTATTATTATGTTAGGTTACGAAGGCGCTGTTAAAGACTATCAAAAGAAGCAAATAGCGCAGCTGAATGCGCTTATTGTGCTCCTATTAAGTGACCTTACTGTTGGAGATAGGCAGAAGATCATGACTATTTGTACTATCGACGTGCACTCTAGGGACGTCGTCGCGAAGCTAATTGTCGGGAAGGTGGAGAATTCTAATGCCTTCCAATGGCAGAGTCAACTGAGGTCATTCTATTAACATTTACTTCGTAAATATCACTAAAAGTTAATTATTTAGGAATTATGGCACCAAGTACGCGCACTTTCTATATTTTTTTTGCTGTCTTAACAGTTATAGCGAAGTTCTATGAAACTACAAAATCAAGTATTGCTTCTTACCAACAGTATTTAACAAAAACTGTTATCCATTTTTGTTTGTTATCAAATCAAAGTAACTATTAAAAATGCATTTTTTTCTGTTGTGTTTGAACCATAGCATTTCATGATAGAATACGGATCGGTCTTCGCTCCAACCACAACTTTGTATTTGTTGTATATGTGCTTAACAGATAAAGAATCAATTTGACAGGCATCGCTGGGATAACAATGTAAACAATTGTTTCGCAAACATCTGCGATGCGCAGTTTCTCTACGACTACGAGTACCTGGGCAACACGCCGCGTCTCGTCATTACACCACTTACAGATCGTTGCTACATAACTCTGACGCAGGTAGTTTAATTAGTTTCTATGAAAAATCTTATAGACCCTAAGGTTTATGATGTAGAAAAACAGTATGAATCTTCACTCTCTTTCATATACATAATTTCTCCGTTTTAATGTATTAACGGAAATATACACACATAGTTAATATCATTAAAATTATAAGTTTCTACATTGAATACACAATAGATGTTATCGCTTAAAGCGATATCTTCCAGTCAACCTCTGGATGGATAGAAATCGTAAAGAATACATATCTAATGACGTCGGTATAAGCACAGACGTAAGTAATCAATAATGAAATATAATGCATAATAAATATATAAATAATCAAAAAAATATATAAATAATCTTCATATAGGTGGTAATATCAAGATAATTCTTTTGAGATAAAAATCGTAACAAGGAAAGGAGTTAAAACGCCCGCTTAAGTACACCAGCATTTAATTGAACAGGATGTAAGAGTATCGTTAAACCGAATACGAAACCATGTAATTACTGTTGTAGATAATAGAGCACAGGATAGCTAAAAAATGTCAAAATAAACATTGTTAAATGTATTGTATTTACTTTACATTCCCTATAAAATGTCGTCGATGATTTTAACAAGAGCTGTGGTCGTATTATGACCATGATTGATTCAGGGGAGTTGTGCGTCGAGCGCGGCGAATGCAATGCATTAGGCCTTGTGGTCCTACAGAACCTTGGAAATATCTACTTCCAGAGGATACTCCGAATGACAACACAAAGATGTCTTCAGGAAGGGAGAATGTAGAACCGTGCAATCGCCCAGTGTGATTGCACGATTACAAACTGAATGGCTTCCTACATTACTTAACACAGCCAAACTGTGCTGTAGATCACACATCTTCCTGAAGAAGTGCGGACTGAAATTTTATTATAGGTTTGCTTAATAGATATAAACAACAAAAATATAAATGAGCAAAGAGGAAGAAGCGTTCCTCAAATCAAAATGGATAGATGTACCATCGATATGTCGGCCGCCGACTAGCTTCAAATTGGGTAGATCTAACCAGTCCCTCAGCTAAGCGTTAATTTGTTTCGAATAAATTGTTTTCCCATACATTAGCCTTGAAACTTTTGATATCACAGAGCCTTCACTTAATAATGGGTGGTGCCCCTGCTGGTCCGGCCGGTACTGGTAAGACGGAGACGACCAAAGACCTTGGACGCGCACTCGGCGTTATGGTCTACGTGTTCAACTGCTCGGAACAGATGGATTACAAGTCTTGCGGGAATATTTACAAAGGTGAAATTACTAACTAATACAATAGGCTACTATTGATATAAGCATGTTAAATATGTACGCAATTAATATCGCATGTATGTATGCTTTTTGATATGTGTATCAATTATTATAATGTTAGCCTAATATTCTTTTAATATTTGCAATATAAAATTTATTTCTTTTATTTAAGAGATAATATCCATTTTTTTCGTATCCACGTGGAATTAAGATCGAAAAAAAAATATTTAAAGTTTTGATTGATTAAACCGGTCTATTTGAGGGGACTAGACTCTGGACGTGAGGGGTTATTTTATAACACTGGGCTCATGGTTAATATATATTACAAACACTACACATTTACAATATTTTGTTTATATAACCCTAGGATGTTTGTTCGTGTCTAGATGAGAAGTTCGTTGTCATAATAGAAGACACTCATCTGTTATGACATTTATATAAACATTCCAATGTTCGAAAACTGTCACAAGTGTTGCCTGCCATTACTTCCACATACAAACTCTAACTGTGTGCAACTTCGGGCAATCGGGCTGTTCACGTGATGTGCGGCAATGTTAGATCACGATCGTCATGCGCAATGGGCTCGGTTAAGAACATAGTTTGTAGCAAGACTTATGGATCGTGAATTTTGTTTATCGAATAGTCGACAAGAAAAATGTCTTTGCATTTATTATCATTAACCAAACAAACACTAAAACTCGCCAAACCAATATAATTTTGGCCGAGATAGCTATGGTCAGATGACACGGAGAAAGAAGCATAGATGTATTGCTAGTTCCCACACGCACATTTCACATTTACTTCCAGGACCTCTTATTTCGTAGCAATATCAAGGTAATACCTACCTAATTAAAATCTTGTGAATTACCTGTTTCCCTGTAAAAAAAAGATATACATTTTCTCAAATAAAAAATTAGGTCTCGTTCAAACTGGCGCATGGGGCTGCTTCGACGAGTTTAATCGCATCTCAGTGGAAGTGCTTTCTGTGGTGGCGGTGCAAGTGAAATGCGTCTTGGATGCTATTAAAGACAAAAAAAAGAAGTTTGATTTCATGGGGGAGATCATTGCGCTCATTCCAACCGTTGGAATGTTCATAACTATGAATCCTGGCTACGCAGGCCGAACTGAGCTGCCAGAGAATTTGAAAGCATTATTTCGGTTAGTAAATTTGTTAGTCGTATATTGCGAATAGAATCACATATTCATCGAAATCAAATATAAGCGACCGCCTTGACTCTTAAATTAAGTTCCGCAAGGGGATACGTCTATTTATTGTTAACTAAGTTTTATAGGAAATTAATAGCTGAATATTTTGACAAATAATTGGAATTTTGATATTGAAAGATTAGAATATCTTAAAAATGTTGTAGACGTATTATGTATAGAGCTTAATTAAACAATGAGTACAATAATGGTTTTTCTTTATACTCTTTGTTTAGTCCATGCGCCATGGTTGTGCCGGACTTTGAGCTAATCTGCGAAATCATGTTGGTGGCGGAGGGCTTCCAGGAAGCGCGTCTTCTTGCAAGGAAATTTATCACACTGTATACGCTGTGCCGTGAGTTACTGTCAAAGCAAGACCACTACGATTGGGGTCTGCGAGCGATCAAATCTGTGCTTGTAGTTGCTGGCTCTCTAAAGGTGCGTACGTTAATTACGGCAAAATAGAAAAGACAATTACATCAAGTAAAAATACATCTTGAAGATTTTATAATATTAATCAAGCTAATGTCATACGTGCACAGGCAAAAGTGAAATATTAACATAAATATGTAACTAGGTATACACATAAAAACAAAACTGAGAACGGTAGCAAAAATAATTAAATTGTAATCAAATTTCAGAGAGGAGATCGACAAAGGCCAGAAGATCAAGTGTTAATGCGTGCTTTGCGTGATTTCAACATCCCCAAAATTGTAACAGAAGACATGCCCGTGTTCATGGGACTCATTGGAGATCTGTTCCCAGCGCTCGATGTGCCACGAAAGAGAGACTTTGACTTTGAGAAGAATTTATACGATGGTGCTGTATCCATGAAACTACAGCCAGAAGCGGGGTTCGTTTTGAAGGTGCAGATTTTTAGAACTTTTTTACATACGATATTATTTCTTATTTACATTGGAACTATAATCTAGCTCTAATATAACATAATAATATATATAATATACACAAACAATATTTAACTATACTACCGTTTAATAGTTGTAAACCCTAAAGTAAATTCCAGCATTTGCTACATATTTACGTCTCTTAATATATGTACGGAGATTATTTTCCACAAAAATACCTTATGCTTTTTATTTTAGATGGTCCAGCTGGTAGAACTCTTCGCAGTACGTCACTCTGTGTTTATAGTGGGATTTGCAGGCACTGGAAAGTCAATGGTATGGCAATGTCTACATAAAACCTACCAAATGCTAAAGTTGAAGCCGTTCTACAACGACTTGGACCCAAAAGCGGTCACGAACGACGAACTATTCGGGATCATCAACCCGGCAACTAGGGAATGGCGTGACGGTCTTTTCTCTACTATAATGCGGGATATGGCGAATATGCCCGGCGATGGACCCAAGTGGATTGTATTGGATGGTGATATTGATCCTATGTGGATAGAGAGTCTCAATACAGTCATGGATGATAATAAGGTATATCTACTGCATACACATTTCGTAAATCATTTTTTAAATAAATATCTCTTCCCTGCTTTTTGATGCAAATCTTTTCGTGTTTACTATTTTTGGTGTCTATCGATGTTAATGAACATATATTTTATATGTGAAAAATTTGATATAAATTTTATAAGTAACATAATTTTTTTTATTGGTAATAGTAATACTTCCGATTCTCACATGTATGACTACCAAAACATAGTAACGCTGTTATCGTGGCAGATATTGACTATAGTAGCCAGCGAGGCGGGTTCGAAAAACCTTAACGCCATCCAAACTCTGTTACACCTGTGATCCGGGGATCCATGTCGGGAAGACATCCAGAAAAGTACTACGCCACGGAAACAGTAAAAAATGTAACATAGGTAATAACTGTACTTACAGGTGTTGACACTAGCTAGTAACGAGCGTATCGCTCTAACAAAATCTATGCGTTTGCTATTCGAAATTGCGACGCTCCGCACCGCCACACCAGCCACCGTATCACGTGCTGGTATTCTCTATATAAACCCACAGGATCTCGGATGGAATCCGTAAGTGGATATTATAAAATTGTCATAATCTATGTATGTGTATGTAATGTATGTTAATACTCGGAACTATTAACAGATGACTATGAGCTTTGTGTTAGTTGCTATACTCCTCCGATGATGTTCTGAATGTTCTGAAAGACCCACCAAATCTGAAAAGCGGTCGTAATCTATTTTGCTGACCCCTAAGTGATAAGGGTGGTTTTTGATTTTTTGGGTAAAACTTTTTATATGTTTTTATAACGATTTTAGTAATTAACTAAATGTTAACACCGGTCGATAACTGATCATTTATCACTTCATCAGTTATCTCCGCTAGGCGTCTACCGGTGTCACTTCTCACCCAGTGAACAGCACGGATGGAGTAGGGATGGAACCGAAGCTAGTCTCCAGTCTCTTACACAATAAGCCTTTTCTCACTCCCTGCACTTTAGAATAAATGTAAAATAAGTTAGCTTTATTTTCTAGCAAAATATTCTCTATAAATAATTTATATGATAAAACATTGCTGGGTCAACTAGTAATATTATAAATTCGCTTCTACTACTTAGATTTGTAGCATCATGGATCGAAACGAGTCGCGATGACGAATCGGAGAAGGCGATGTTGACAGTGATGTTTGACAAGTACATTCCACCCCTGCTAGAGACGAGCAAAAAATATAAGCGCATAACACCGCTCACCGACTTGCAACAAATACAGCTGACCTGTTATCTGCTCGAGTGCTTTTTGAACAAAACTCTATTGCCCTCCGATTGCCCAAAAGAATGGTATATATATTCCTTCCGTAATAACTATAGGAGTAGTAGTAGTAATAGTTTTTTATGTAATGTAGTTCTGTCGATTTTATTTCTGAAAATGTCTAAAGAAAAAGTGAGATGCTTCACAAACTAGATTTTAACATCCCATCGAATTTCACAATTTTGAGGGTACTAGAGATGTTATTAAAAAGTTGTCCTATATTTATTATGTACAAAGTTCCATTGAAGTAAAATATAGTAAGGACCACTAGTAATCGAAAAAAAAAATCAATTTTCTTATACGATCGAAGCCGGGAACTACATTAATACTTCTGGGTGTTATAGAGATTGCGGATGATAATGAAAGTTTCTTCACTCAAAACAGTAATTAATAATGGTCTCTGCTTCCCAAATTTTACATCAGTATCCGCGACGATTATAAGCTGTTTTCCAGAGTTATCACGAAAAGTCTCACACGCAGGCTAGACGACTTCCAGCCTTCCGAACAAGTCGGTTTTCGTAAAGGCTTTAGTACCATAGACCATATACATACGCTGCAGCAGGTTATACAGAAGACCGAGGAGTACAACCAGCCTCTATGCTTAGCGTTTGTAGACTATGAAAAAACCTTTGAATCGATCGTAACCTGGGCAGTGCTGCAATCTCTCCAGCGGTGCCAAGTTGACTATCGGTACATCGAGGTGTTAAAGACCCTATACGAAAACGCCACCATGTCCGTCCGTCTTCAGAATCAGAGCTCTGAGCCCATTCCACTTCAGCGAGGTGTGAGATAGGGAGACGTAATATCTCCGAAACCGGTTTGCGCTGCTTTGGAGGACGTGTTCAAGCTTCTGAACTGGAGGGAACATGGCGTAAACATCAACGGTGAATACCTTTCGCACCTTCGATTCGCCGACGATATTGTAGTCATGACGGAGACCCAGGAAAATCTCGGCGCTATGCTCGATGACCTTAGTAGAGTCAAACGCCTAGTGGGTCTCAAAATTAACATGGCCAAGACGAAGATTATGTCAAACGTCCATGTACTACCCACTCCAGTGAAGGAAGGAGACACTACACTCGAAGTTGTAGACGAGTATGTATACTTGGGACAAATAGTCCAGTAAGGTAGGTCCAACTTCGAGGAAGAGGTTCATCGTCGAATCCAACTCGGCTGGGCAGCGTTCGGGAAGCTGCATAAGATATTTTCGTCTCAGATACCGCAGTATCTCAAGACGAAAGTCTTTGACCAGTGTGTGTTGCCAGTGATGACATACGGAACTGAAACGTGGTCGCTCACAATGAGCCTCATAAGAAGGCTCAAAGTCACCCAAAGGGCAACGGAGAGAGCTATACGAAATATATATCGTTTCTATACGCGATCGAATCAGAAATGAGGAGATTCGCTGAAGGACCAAGGTTACCGACATAGCTCTCAGAATAGCCAGACTAAAGTGACAGTGGACGGGGCACATTGCTCGCAGAACAGATGGCCGTTGGGGCCGAAAAGTTCTTGAATGACGACCCCGTCCTGGCAAACGCAGAGTAGGCAGACCTCCCACAAGATGGACCGACGACTTGAACAAAGTCGCTGGGACAGACTGGATGAGAAAAGCGCAGACCCGATCGTTGTGGCGATCCTTGGGGGAGGCCTTTGTCCTGCAGTGGACGTGTCTTGGCTGATATGATGATCCGCGACGTTAATTTACCTCGGTGGAACTTTGTACACAATAAATATAGATGTAGAACTTTCTTAATAATATCTCTATTACCCTAATTTTGTTAAATTACAATTTTTACATTTTAACTAAATCTAAATCATAACTTACACGCTCGTGGAATTTCGACATAATAAATGTTAAAACGTTGTATAGTTTTAACTGTTAAAATAATATGAACATTTTAAGGTATGAAACATACTTTGTTTTCTCCGTGGTGTGGGGTTTTGGCTCCGCTCTGTTTCAAGACCAGCTGGTCGACTGGCGTAATGAATTCAGCAAATGGTTCTGTAACGAATTTAAGCAGATTAAATTTCCTTCTTCCGGCAACGTATTTAGTTTCTTCATAGACCCCGAAACGAAGAAGTTCTTGCCTTGGTCGGAGAAGGTGGAATCGTTCGAGTTAGACCCCGATTTACCTTTGCAGGTATATTTTTAATAAATACTTATTTTGAGCAATAATTATAATATTTAAAAACTTTATCACATATATACAACAACTGTGTTATAGAATGTAATATTTAATGTGATACTGTTAAGTCTATCTAATAATTTTATTAAATTAACAAGAAAGAAAAAGAAAAGCATTGTAATGCAATTTTATGTTGAATAAAATTATCAGATCAAAAAATCTCATAGTTGATGTTCAGAAATACCGTAAGCGGTCAGCCGTTCAATGAAAATGTTTTTTTTTTTCTGTAGTCGTGCCTGGTGTCTACGTCTGAGACGACGCGCATCAGATTCTTCATGGATCTGCTCATTGCAAAAGAGAAGCCGTTGATGCTCGTGGGCGCAGCGGGCAGCGGCAAGACAGTTAGCGTCGCTGCCAAACTTAATGCGCTGCCAGACTCTTTCACGATCACCAGTGTACCTTTGAATTTTTACACAACTTCAGGTCAGCACCTTTCTAATAAAACATCATAGTTACAATACGGGTCTTTGTTTCTTCTTTATGTAATGTTTATGTTAAACTTTTGATGTTACATGCAAACAGAAATGATTCAGAAAGTTTTAGAGAAGCCATTAGAAAAGAAATCTGGACGCAACTTTGGTCCGCCGGGCAGCAAGTTTATGATCTACTTCGTGGATGACTTGAACATGCCCGAGGTGGACACATACGGCACAGTACAGCCACACACGCTCATCCGTCAGTTCATGGATTATAGGCATTGGTGACTTGTTCTTTTTATTACATTTCTCTCTCTCTCTCACACACAATTTTAATCCTAAATACGTTAGCAAAAGAGCTTACTGTATAGTGATATTAGATATACTTGTAGTTAATCCTTAAATGTATGTTGGTGTTTTTAACACAGTAATAAGGACAGAAGAATATTGCGACGTAAATATAAATTAAAATATTTAAAAAAAAAATTAGAATATTTTCAAAAAATATGGAACGACATATATCTTGACACATTGGATTTATTCCTAGGTATGACAGGCAAAAGCTGTCGTTGAAAGAAATATCAAATTGTATGTTTGTCTCGAGCATGAATCCGACGGCTGGCTCCTTTACTATTGATCCACGTTTGCAGAGGCACTTTTGTACCTTCGCTGTGAGGTAAAGTAACTACGTTAATATTGCTAAGTCATTCTTGCTAAGTTAATAAAAAATTTAAACGTAATTTTAGAAAGTATTTTAATTTTTTCGTCTACAGAACCTAACTAGCCTTTTTTTTAAGAAGTATGTCTGCCTTTTTTTAAGATGTATCTCGTAAAGTCAATTATTGGCAAATAAATAAAATGTGTTAGGAAATGTGAGTAGGTTGCTTATTATATATTATTGTTATTATAAAATAATTGACTTCTTTATTTCATGCTTGTAACATTTCTTTTCAACTTCTAATCGCAACTTTGATATTCTGTACACTTACAGTTTCCCAGCGCTTGAGGCTTGTGTCCATATCTACAAGCAGATCTTATCCCAACATGTCGCTAACCCACTGAACAAGTTTACTCCGAACATGCAGCGCTTTGTAGACACAATCATCAATACGGCGCTCAGTCTTCATAACAAACTATCGTCCACCTTCTTACCTACTGCCGTCAAGTTTCACTACATCTTCAACTTGCGAGATCTATCCAACATATTTCAAGTAATTATAAAACCTATAAAAAAACATTACAATCATAAATGAAATGCTGATGTTTTTTTCCCATATTTTTTAGGGTATACTTTTTACGACCGGCGATGTCGTAAAAGTATCGTCAGATTTTATCCGCTTGTGGATGCACGAGGCTACACGCGTATATTCTGACAAGCTAGTCGACGACGTAGACAACGAAAATTTTAACAAACTTATTGCTGATGTTATTAAGAAGAACTGCGAGGTAATTGTGATTCAATAAGTTGGAATTTTTTCAGACTTGAGTGTATAAAATATATAACATAATTTAGTTATGTAAAAAATAATGTTCTTTAGAAAGAGATGAATAATATTGGCATGATCATAATATTGACATCATCTTTTTTATCTATATGATTTAGTCTCTGACCAAACGTCTCGACATCAGTGAACTTCTGGCGCAGGTTTATTACAGACCTCGGGGCAAATTTCTAAACCACGTTCAAAAATATTTAACAATGAGTATATTAAATGTCAAATAGATAAATTTATATACTAGAGAACTCGTAATCAGCATGCCACAATTAAATTTATTTTCATTTCATAACCTTTCCTAGGACTTTGACGAAAACGTCGTTTTTGCAAAGCCTCTGATATACTGCCATTTTGCGGAGGGCATTGGCGATCCTAAATACTTCCCCATCCGCGAGTGGCCACAAATTAAACGGTTGCTTGATGAGTCGCTCTCGTCATACAATGACTTAGTTGCCACAATGAACTTAGTACTTTTTGAAGACGCCATGTACCATATATGTCGGTGAGTTATCAATATTGCTAAGTTTATTATTAGTAGTCCTGTCTTTTCCTAGTTGGAAGACCATCGAGGTCTTTCATATTGGTAATAAAAGTCACGAACAAAGCACTAATAAATAACGATTTACGCCACTGCCGACACTGATAAGACAAAAAATAAGTAATAATAATAAAATGTATCAAGGGTTTCATTGATGGAACAAAACTGAAAAGTTGTGTAAGTGCTTATTAAAGTTGAGAACATACCATATAAATAAATAATATATCGCGCTAAAAATTGGTAATTTCCGCTTTGATTAATCGTAAATACAATCTCGCTTTTCGCCACTACACGTGGCACCTTCAGAAGATGTTAAGGGTTTATTTGCACGACGTCGAACACGGCATATTTTTTGTTTTATTAAGTCATGGAGTTTCGCAAGCACTTGATTCAATAAATTATAAATAACATATAATTTTTTTCTGCAGAATTAACCGTATCTTGGAATATCCCCGAGGAAACGCCTTGCTGATTGGTGTGGGGGGTTCTGGAAAGCAGTCTCTATCCCGGCTGGCCGCATTCATTTCCTCATTGGAGGTATTCCAAATTCAACTGCGTAAAGGTTACAGTAGTAATGATCTTAAAGTTGATCTAGGTGAGGTCTTAACTATACTTTTTAATCTGTTGATGATATAATTTTGAGAAATTTAATTGCTTTAATTATTATTCTAGCCGGCCTATATATTAAAGCTGGCTTAAAGAACATTGGTAACATGTTCCTAATGACGGATGCTCAAGTGGCCGAGGAACGGTTCCTGGTTCTAATCAACGATTTGCTTGCCTCCGGGGAAATACCTGAGCTGTTCGCTGATGACGAAATCGAAAATATTATTAATGGAGTACGCGGAGAGGTAAAGTATCTGTTGTTTAAAAGTTCTGTTGAACAAAAATCTTTCACCCTAGGATTGTTTTAGACAAAATTTTCTACGTCGTGTGACATCATATTGTAATGATGAGTATATTGATTTTAAGCAAACCTTACAAAATTAAAAATTTAAATCTCATTTAGAACACAATTTGCAATCATACCGTTGCCCTTATTAAATCGAGCACTCCCTTTTGTCTATTTGTATATACGATTATAAAAAAAGGTAAATCTAACTTTTTGTCAGTTCTATCCCAAGGAGGGTTCGTTGCGAACTGATAATAATTAAACGATTATCAGTTACAGGTCATTGTACAAATCGTATTTAATAAAGAAATTTTGAGTTGAGTCTAGATGAACTAAAATTTTAATGGTGTCTACAGACAAAGGCAGCCGGCATTCCAGATACACGAGAGAATTGTTGGAAATTCTTTATTAATCGCGTACGAAGCATGCTCAAGGTATGGAATAATTTAACATAAGATTTTGATGCGGAATCATAACAATCTGTCTGCTGTAATTATAAAACTGAATTTAATATGCGCTTACATTTCTTAGATAGGGTGAAAAAGTATACCAGTGGTAATAACTCCAAAATATCAATGAAAATTAGACGTTTGGAATTGAAGGCGAGCAATCTTATTTGACTTTTTTCAAAGATCTATATTTGCTTACCGATAAAAATAGCTAGTCAAATGGCCGATTATTGATGTCATTAAATGTCATCTCGACTATTGGTATCAAAAATATTTTTTATCCTATTCCAAGCAAGTTTTCGGTGTAGGTTGTACTATGCTTCTCTCCGGTTGGGGCAACGTTGCGAGTACGCGCGCGCAAGTTCCCCTCCATCGTAAACTGCACTTCCATCAACTGGTTCCATGAGTGGCCGCAGGACGCCCTACGTTCCGTCTCCAAACGGTTTATTTCTGAAGTTCGCTCATTGCCGGTTAGTAATAGCAATTACACTTTTATTTATATACGGTTTTATGCTATGCGGATTTTAAAATTTTGAATCCAAAGTTACATGTATTCTCACTCATTACTTTCAAATATGCGAAAGTTCAAACCAATATCAGTTGATAGTTTACGGGAATCTATAATTTTTTGTGTATTTTAGTCGTTCCTGTGTTAAAATAATGTAAAATTGCTTTTCACTCAGATTAATCTAATTATTATTTTAATGAATATTATGTACCTGTGTTTTTATTGTATACCTAACCTACCTACCTGTAATTTATCATGTTTTAATGAAGAATGCAAAGAAATCACCCAGCCTAATACCCAATGTATCCAACAGGAGCACCTCGTGGATCCGGTGTCTATCTTCATGTCACACGTACATCAGAGCGTGAACAAGATGTCCGGTGTGTATTACCAGAATGAGCGGCGGTATAACTACACCACGCCCAAGACCTTTCTAGAGCAGATTGCTTTGTACAGCAAGCTACTAGATAGCAAGTATAACGAGCTCGTCATGATGATAGATAGGCTAGAAAACGGATTGGACAAATTGGCCTCATGTGCAGCCGATGTAGCTGTTTTGAAGGTTAGTGAATAGTGATGATAAATAAAGCAAGTGTTACTAAAACAAAGTATTACAATTATTTACAACGAAAGACTTATATAGTAGTGTTCATTATATTGATTCCGATAACAAAGTAATGTGACGATCAACATATTTTTTTAATTCCTGCGAATTGCTCCAATTTTGAATTAAATTATCACCAAAGTATTGCGTTTAGAGTAGTTCTTTTAGCTAATTTAAAGTTTTAGGAACAAAGATTAGAAAGGAAATTTTAGATCACTAACAGATAAATTCTATTAGTAGAACTAAATAGTAATTGTTACTAAATGCCATGTAACCAATCATTATTACTATTAACTAGGTCACATTAGCGGAACAAGAGCAAGTGTTAAAAGTTAAAAACAAAGCCGCTGAAGAGTTGATTCAAGTGGTGGGTGCTGAAAGTGAAAAAGTATCTAAAGAGAAAGCGTTCGGTAAAATCCATGAAATATTTTACGTATATTGTATACGATTATGAACAATGTTACATACATGTAAATAACTTTTTCATATCACATACATATTATATTATCTCTTACATAAATGTTACGGCGCTAAGAGCTTTAAAATGTAAGTATAGTGTACACCACAGCTATATTGCATTAAGTTAGATATCCATTTTCGTTATTTTCAGTTTTTATGTTAGATGATGGTTTGTCATAAATCTGTGCTCGTTTTTTCCCTTCTTTAGCTGCTGATGAGGAAAAGAAAGTAAAAGTTATAGAAGAAGATGTAACAATCAAAGCCAAGATTTGCGCGGATGACTTGGCTAAAGCCGAACCGGCACTGATTGCGGCGCAAGAAGCCCTGAATACTTTAAACAAGAACAACCTAACAGAATTGAAGTCTTTCGGATCGCCACCAGACGCTGTAGTCAACGTCACGGCAGCTGTGCTAGTGCTCTTCTCGAAGAAAGGGAAATTGCCTAAGGATAGATCTTGGAAAGCTTGTAAAGTAAGCTAATACGCTTAATAAATAAATTGTGTTATTTCTGAAATGACGATTAAAAGAAACTGTGTAGTCCGGTATTAAGCCACTTTAAATATTTGAACTTTTTTTGTAGCAAAAGGATAATTTTATTGTCTCAATCTCAGTTATGTCAAAAATCTATATCAACATCAAGTATCAATCTTGGTTTTTTAACGTGGAGCAAAAACCTTTGTATATATGAATTTATACGTCTGTTTATGGCATTTCATCTCCCAAATGATTTTCCTTGTAAAGATGTTGTTGAATATTATTGCCCTATAACTAACAACATATCAAGGTTATGAACCCCCAATTCTATAATATAATATAATGTAGATATTTTTTTTAATTTCAATGTTAATGACTCTCGATATAATTGTTTTAAAAAAAGTATTAATTTTAGCTGATGATGGCAAAAGTTGATCAATTCCTGTATGATTTGATCTATTATGACAAAGAAAACATCCATCCAGATATTGTTAAGGTAATGAAATTTTTGTATCAAAATGTCTTTTATTGATTTCGGGTAATATAATGATATCAATGAATACTTTTACTTATTTTCCAAATTTTTGTTTGTTTAACACTAGATTTATCCTCTGTTATTTTGGCGGAATTACGTTCGATATAGTTCTAATTGCTGATAATATGCGTTTGACTTTTGCTTTACTTCTTTTTATTATTTTTGGCAACATATAAATAAAGTACCAAATTAATATGGGTTCGCAAAGAAAACCATGAGAAAATGTCCGTAAATCCAGTCTTAATCATGAAAATTTATTTTTACAGCTAAATATTATATAATAACATGACAACCTAATATATGCTTTATCTTTAGTGTTCTTGTACAATTAATTTTTATCAAATCAAATGGATAATGTGTGCAGGCGGTGCAGGCGTATCTTAAGGACCCAGAATTCAATGCGGAGTTCATAATGTCCAAGTCTGCAGCTGCAGCGGGACTGTGCGCATGGGTCATTAATATCGTCAAGTTCTACGACGTGTACGTGGTGGTGGAGCCCAAACGGCGCGCGCTCAATGCAGCCAATGCAGAGCTGCAGGCTGCTCGCGACAAGGTCGCCTTTCTAACCGACAGAATCAAGGTATGAGGTAGTTTATTTGGTCTGTCTTTATTTCTCAAACAACTAAACCAATATTATTCTAGTTTTTGGCATGAAAGGTAACACAATTAGAAATACTGTTAGGAGTGATTAAAAGAATTCTGTTAGCTGTTTATAAATTTACTACTCCGTAATTATTATTTGTCCCAGGTTTTTCGACATAATTTTTTGGTTTGTTGTTGGCTTTTTTTTTGTAGTCGAAAGGAGAAGAATTGATGTTCGAAAAATATTTACAATTTTATTTTTATTTTATATACTCTTATGATTCCGTTTGCTGCTGTTTTGACTTTGTTTAGGTTTAAACAAATGTTTCTTTGCAGGAACTAGAGGAAATGCTCGAGGAGTTGTTACAGGCTTTTCAAGAGGCTGTCAACGAAAAAACGAAATGTCAAGCTGAAGCCGATGCAACCAATATGACCATAGATCTGGCCAACCGTTTGGTCAATGGATTAGCTTCAGAGAAAATTAGGTAAATAATTAGATTAATAAATTAATTACCAATTAATTCTACACAGAATGAAACACTTATACTCATAATTTATGACTACAGTAAGTAATAAAGAACTGTTGGTCTTTCCTTGGTAAGATCATCTACGAGGGTATCACTACAGCACCAATTTCTGCCGCTAGACACTACTATTTCTTGTAAGTGTTATACTTAGCTAATTTGTATGTTATGTATAACAACGTTTAGATTACTACATATAGAAGCGACGACATGAACCAAAACATGTACCCTTCTGGAACCTCTCGTCGCTTAATATTAAAAAACTTATTTACTGCACAATAAATATTAATTACGATGTGTTCTTGTAGATGGTCAGACACAGTGGTGAATCTAAAGGAGTCCGGTGTGATGCTGCCAGGCGACGTACTGCTGGTGACTGCATTCATATCATACGTGGGCTGCTTTACGCGACGATACCGCCAGCAACTGCTTCAGGAAGACTGGATGACTACTCTTTCAAAGACAGATGTAATAACCAAAGAACTGACTTCGAAAATTGTTTTTTATCTCGATAAATTACAAAATAGAAATACACAACAGAGTAACACTCAATCGTATTAATAAACAAATAGCCAAGTGTGGGTCGCACTCACACCATGAAGAGGTTGTAGTAACGGCAATAGAAATACCATGTGTAAAAATTTAATTTTCTATCTATCATGATCTAGAGCTCGCTGACAGACTATAGTCGTTGAAGTCTTAATAATAGGACTCCGTTGGGCACGGAACTTTATAAATGGTGCATTGAGTATTTTAAAATGAAGATATATTTTTTTAATAAGCACATTATCAGAGGTTATTAAAAAGTAAGTCAACTAATGCATATTTTTATATTGACGGTAGAACGAGAAGGTGCAGAACTACGCAAATTTTTCTTAATTTCCTTAATTTTATAACCTTTACAAAAAAATTAAAAAGACCCCATGAAATTAGGTATACTTTCAATTTTATTTACTTATTTATAACTTTAGCCGAAGATCGAGATGACAGAAGGTTTGGAGCCTTTGTCAATGTTGACGGACGACGCACAGGTGGCGTGTTGGAACAACGAGGGCCTGCCCACGGACTCCATGAGCACGGAAAATGCTACAATATTAACCAATTCAGCGCGATGGCCACTAATGATAGATCCTCAATTGTAATTTTATTTTATTTTACATCGACTATAGGCTATATCTTCATTCAACATTCATATTAAATTTGTTATAAAGAAACGAATAAGACTTGTCTGACCATAAAGACACTACTCGTAGTATCTTACAAGCCAAACTATTAAAATTTATAATCGTAAGGAACTCCGTAATCTGGCACTTCACATTAGGTTTGTAATTTTACTATGAACTGTATATTTATCTATACATTACACTACATATATTTCTACATATTATTATAGTTACGTATACCGTTTAGCTTATGAAATTTTGTATTCAGCTAAATTGAATTGGCCACTGCAGTATAATTTTGCAATTTAGTAGTTTCCTCTCTATCTATTTGGGTATAAAAATAAATAGTAAAGAATTGCATGCTAGGATATGTTATCGTGACAGTATAATTTGTCCACAATTTTCATTAAAGATTTTAATTTGGTAAGTGGAGCATCTTAACAATACAGCAATTACAGATCTGTAACAATAACTACCTATTTATGCATTAATATTTACACAGACAAGGTATAAAGTGGATTAAGTCTCGGTACGGTGACGCGCTGGTGGTTATCCGTCTGACGCAGCGTAACTACCTGGACCGCATCGAACGCGCAGTAAATAGCGGCGACGTGGTGCTGCTGGAGAACATCGGCGAGACCGTTGACGCGGTGCTGGAACCACTGCTAGGGCGTGTGCTCATACGCAAGGGTCGCGTGCTTAAGGTAACCCTACCAAGCGTTATTTGCATAGTCTAACGATTGAGAGCGGGGAGAATATTTTCTAAGTCAAGCTTTAGTATCCAAACAAGGAAGAGGTGTTGAAAGAAGTAAAACAATTTAAGATGAATCCACTACTTTGTATAAATTGCATCAGAGAGGCTGCTGGCGAATTCAATACCTCATGTCTTTCATAATTATATTTTTAAACTGGCTGTTCCTGAGAACTTCTTAATTAAAGAGTATATTTAATCCCATGGGTATATTTTTTTTGGGACAAAAGTAACCCAAAAGTTTAACCCATACGCAGACACGGCGTTGTATTTATTAGGGTTGTTTTTCTTCTGTTGTAGTATTCAGGTAGTAGGTTTTAAAATACACCAAAAACTTTCCTCGGAGTGATGTAAGCTCCCTTAGGAGTCGTTAAGAAAACAAACCATAACCATGGGCAGTCGCCCGCTGAAAAGGGCGTTGGTTCGGAGAGAACCGATTAGTGTGGGATTAAATCATTAGTGCAGTGACTTTAACGCGTAATTTTAAATCCGATTTATTTGATCCATGTTTTAAGCTTTCTTTAAATATTTTCTTTCCCATTTTTTATTTATGCTTTTCAAAATTAAAAAAAAAGTTTTACCACATTACACAGACAGAAACACAGATAGACAGACAAACAATCCGTAACTGCTGCTGCTGCTGGGCTTGGAGAAGTTTATGCTGTTAGTCTTTTTTACAGCTGTTAGACAGATTCATCTGAACTGGCTCACGAATGCGGCGATCCGTGAGCTTACCCACTAACTACACTGGCCAGAGTAGCTAACTTAACCTAACAGTCTCTATGGCGAGCTACATGATTGTCGAATTCGGGCGCAGGCCCAAACTGCGACTATCGTTTGCTTGTGATGCGATCAGTGGGGGCGAGAAGTGCCCGGGAATACAGGTGTATCTATTTTACACGGTGCGCGAGCTTTGGCGTCGCTTCGCACGGCGGACGACGCGTAAGATATGTCGGTGATTGGTATTTGTAGATGCATGTGGTGTTGTGCATAGTTGATGGTTTGAGTGTTTTCTCTGTCTGACCCGACCCTTGCTTCGAGACTAACTGCTGCGTTACGCGCACGACGCTTCGGTAGGCGACGATTTGGAATCGGCATGTAGTCAAAGGTTTTGACAATAAGTGTGGATTCGGGTAGTTCTTGACCACTTCAAAATGAACCAGAGCACAGTCCAGAGTGGGACGGTGAAGATGCAGGTTTACGTTCCTGTGATACCACTCCGACCCCGGTTGCGAACCGAGTGAAGCGGGTTCTGGAGACCCTGCATGGACTTGACTATTTCGGAATTGTGCATGAACACTCGCATAAATCAGAATGGGCCTGCTGCAAGTTTTGTAGAGTAGCACCTTGTAGCGGAAGAAGAGCTTGCTATTTTTGCAGGTCAGGGTATGTAAGAGACCTAAAATTGCCATTGACTCCACGGGCGTGAGCGGTGAAATTGAGTTGGCGGTCGAAGGTGTCACCGTGTCCTTCCAAGGAATGACGCAGCCGAAGAGGGAGATTAGTCCTAGAGTGAGGGATTGTGCAGCCAGCATCAGAGAGATCGCAGGTGTCTGCGAATCACGGAGAGATGTAGGCCGCAATTCGCCACATTAATGTCGATCCTCCAGGTTTTGAACCAGGAGCCAAGGTGCCCGGTCGCGTCTGGAGGCTTCGCACCAGTCTGGGAAAGCTATTGCCTGAGACGTAGACGGCGGTGTCATCTGCGAAAAACGCGAGATTGACGACTGGATCCTTTAGGATATCGCTAGTATACAGCGTGAAAAGGAAGGGGGAGAGGCATTATCCCTGGGAGACTCCCGCTCTGATTGGGCGACTGGAGAAGATTGCGCAATTTGCGCGATAACGGAAGGTGCGGTTCGACAGGCAGGCTTGTATGATGAAGACGAGCATATCTGGCACTTCGTGAGAGTACAGCTTAAAGAACAAGCCGTCGTGCCAGACCTTATCGAAGGCCTTCTCGACATCGAAGAAGACGGCGAGTGTGTTGAGGGGTCGCGTGCGAGAGAATTCGTCGAGAACGCGTTCGACAAATCTGTGGACCTGGCGAACGCAGGAGTGTAACCTTGCATGAAACCAACGTGCTCGTCGGGGAGGAGCTTTCTCTGTTTGACGAGTTTACGCAGACGCGCCAGAACTAGGCGCTTGTAAACCTTCCCTAGGAAGGAGAGTAGGATAATGGGGTGTAGTACGTACCGGGCTTCGGAATACCTATCACTTCGGCCTCGTTCAAGGCATCCGGAAAAGAGCAGCTGGAGAGCAAGACGTTGAAAATTTGCACGAGCAGCACGATCAGCTATTAGAGGGGTTACTTCAGCGTCCTATTGGAGACGCCGTCGTGGCCAGGAGCAGACTTAGACTTGAATCTCCTTGTTGACCATGGTTTTGGTCAGAGGGACCTCTCAGCCGGCCCTATCCTATTGGACTGGCACTGAAAATCCATAAAAAAAAATTCCCGTTTATATCTTCCAGAAAATGCTTTCAGTGTACAGATTCGGCCCAGTTATAGTTTTATTATACGATATAAACTATAAATATTTATTGTCCTTCAATAAAGTAATTTTATAATTACTATGTACTTTAATGAACTTAAATTTTTAGATCGGTGATAGAGAGATTGACTACGACCCAAGATTCCGACTTCTATTACAAACGAAGTTGGCTAATCCTCATTATCAGCCTGAAATGCAAGCTCAGTGCACTCTGATTAACTTTACTGTCACTAGAGATGGGTAAGCATATCAAACTTCTAATAAAATACATAACATATGACAGCAACGCCTGAATATCCAATTCACATAACTCCCACATAGATGAGGTAATTTAGAAATCAGTCTCTACCAATCGATTATTTCTGTAGATGTTAAACTCTGTTCTATTAATAAGTAGTGAATAAAATTTTATCTATAGTCTAGAAGAACAGCTCTTAGGTGAAGTAGTCAAAGCTGAAAGACCTGACTTGGAATGTTTACGAGCCGGACTCACAAAGCAACAGAACGACTTCAAGATCACGTTAAAGACTCTGGAGGACGACTTATTAAAACGTCTGTCTTCCGCTGGACCAGACATTTTAAGTGATTCCGCACTAGTCATCAATTTGGAAACCACGAAAAAAACCGCAGCCGATATTGAAACTAAAGTTGCAGAGGGAAAGGTTACCGCTGTCAAGATCGACGACGCTAGAGACAAATACAGGCAAGATACTGTGCAATACATTTTATAACTAAGTTGAAATGCAGAAGCTTTAATTATAATTTGTGTAGAACTGGAATAATATTTCAAGCAAATTATTGTTGGTGACAAAGTACTAAAACTTCTACAGGCGAGCTGCATCCCGGGCGTCTGTCTTGTACTTTATTCTGAGTGATCTCTATAAAATCAACCCAATGTATCAGTTCTCGCTTAAGGCGTACAGCGTAGTGTTCAAGGATGCATTACAGAAGGCCGAACCCGGCGACGATTTGGAAACTCGCGTTTTTAACTTGCTGGACAGTATCACATTTGCCGTCTTCATGTACACATGTCGAGGGTTGTTTGAAAAGGATAAGCTAATATTTTTATTCCTCATAACAATACAGGTACATTTAACATATGTTAGTTCTTTGGTTGATTATATAAAATCGCTGTTCCCTATTTCCAATTGTGATTTAGTTTAGTTTTAACTAACCCGTCATGAAAGACATATTTTTTCCTAAAGTATAAGTAAGAAAAGAAAAATTTTACATTTTACACATAAACGTCTGCTATAGATTTTACAAGTCGACGGAAAAGTGGACCCAAGGGAGTTGGACTTTCTTCTTAAATATGCGGTTGCCCCTGAACCCTCCCCGTACTCGTGGCTATCTAATAATTCATGGGGAGGCATCGTAGCACTCGCTAAAACTGATACCTTTGAGAACCTTGACAAGGATATAGAAGGTGCTACTAAACGGTAAGTGTTGATATTTAATAGCATTTTCAGAAGTGATAATGCTATAAAAAGGCAAAGTGAGATAGAATAAAAAGAATTAAATATTTTGCTACAACTTCAGTAATATTGTCTAACTATTAAGCTAATAAATTGTAATATATTAATTCATAATTCTTGTGCAAGCTTTTTTAATCATCAAGATTTTTAACCACAGCCTCATAGCCGCCTGCGCTACTTCATATTGTAATTCACATATGCTTATTATTATTTAAAATTTTGGACAGATGGCAGAAGTATACTGATGGTGAGGCACCTGAAAGAGACAAATTGCCTGGCGAGTGGAAAAATAAGACGTCTCTACAAAGACTCTGTATAATGCGCGCTTTACGACCTGACCGCATGTCCTACGCTTCTGGGTAAGTTGCCGACCAGGAATGAGTTCTCCTAATCGACGCTGAATTTATAGAAACTAAGACCGCTGAAAAACAAGAATGAAAATAAACAATAGCATTCATATTTCGACGGCGGTAAAGGGTAAAGCTTCTTAATTCTTAAATCTTAATTATAAAATTGAATAAAATCTTATAATTAAATTAAAGTAAATATTCTATGTAGCAAATTTATTCTAGAGCGTTTTGTGAAGAAAATCTTGGAACGAAATATGTCGAAGCTCGAACACCTCCACTGGAAAAATCTTTCGAAGAGAGTACGTCTACAACAGCAATGTTCTTCATTCTATCTCCAGGAGTTGACCCATTAAAGGTTTAATTATGTATAAAAATAATAATTAAATTGCTTTAACTGCTTAAACGCTGCGATAGAACCTCGTTCTACCTTTACGACCTCCTCCAAAACCCAATTACGTTTTGTAATTGCATTCATTATACGTACAAGAATTCGTAACACATTAGCAGCATTTCACGTGTACTGAAATTACATATAACATTAACCTTTTTTTTACAATGTTTCATCAGGCGTTAGTGTTTATTGAGAAATTGGTTGCATAAAAAATTTTTCAGGACCTTGAAAAGCTTGGACGGAAAATGGGAATTTCAGCCGACAAGAAGACTTTCCACATAGTATCATTGGGCCAGGGACAGGAAGTAGTTGCGGAAGAAGCTATGGGCGTAGCGTCTGAAAATGGTCACTGGGTGATTCTGCAAAATATCCATCTGGTCGCAAAATGGTTAGCTACCTTAGAAAAGAGGATGGAAGAGACATTTGAAAATCCACAAGATGATTACAGGTGTAATATAAAAATATATTATTATATTTGAGGCTTATATAATTACATTCGCTACCATGAAATTGAGATTACGAAAGACAAAAGCGTAATATGCGGAGGTTTATAAGGCAAAAATCTATGTAATTAAAATCCAAAGTTTTCACTGATTCACTGAATAACACTGACCTTTATATCAACCACAGCCATACTGGTCCTAGCGACATGAAATGTGGAGAGTGTGTTCTTGTGTATGTAGATATCTACTAAGAAAGGGATTCTTGAAATTATACCCCTAAAGGGGATCAGAGAGAGGAGATTGGGCTAAGGGGTTAAATTTTCAATGAAACTTTTTATTATGTTATTGTTATTATTATTTAGTCCGTGTAAACAAAAATTGGTATGAATATTAGTGAAGGATTAATTTTAACATTAAATAAAAAATTTTACTACTCCTAGAAAAGTAGGTGGTTTTGAATACTAGTTATTAAGTAAATTATTTTAGTCAATATTAGATTACTGAATTCCCCGAGAACAAAACTTTACGATTGTTTTTCTTTTCAGGCTATTTCTTAGTGCTGAACCGGCTGCCGACGCAGCATATCATATTATACCCCAAGGTATCTTAGAATCTGCCATCAAGATTACAAATGAGCCGCCTATTGGCATGTGGGCCAACTTGCATAAAGTACGTTTTTTTTATTGTTGTCATCCTGTTTTATGTTTGCCGGTTATGCTTTATTCCCTTGACATGGGTGGTCAGGGATTTTATTTACATTCATTTATTTGATTACTTTTTCTTTTTTGTACATTTTGGATCTTATTTTCTAGTTTCTTAACTATGTCTTATATTCTAGTCTTATATAATCTTATTTATTTTTGCTGGTTGCTTTTTTACTTATATATTTACAATAATTTACAAAGATTTGCCTTGTTTCTACATTTTCTTATTGTATACTTAAGTTATTTTCACTAATCTTAGCTTCTAAAATTATTTTAGTTTCGTATCTCTCTTTGGCAAAAATAAGGCAATCAGTTATGATATGAATGATATTTTCATTGGTCTCGTTGTCACAGATGCACGCCGGACTCTCCTTACGCTTGTATTTGTACAAGTATTCTGAGAATCCGCCATGCCCTGTATTTCTACTAGTTTTGGGTCAAGTTCTATTTTTTTAATAATCTGATGGGCTATTTCTGCGTCTGGAAAGAATTTCTTGGTTGTGATTGCTGTGCTATTTTCCTTGTAACGCCGATTCTATTCGCCAATCGATTCCAGTCTGATCTGGCGTTTGATGAATCAAATCGGACACATGTCATAATTCAGTTTTGTTTTTCTCTTGATTGCGGCCTCTTTTGCCATCTGGTCTACTCTTTCATTTCCCTTCATCCCCGCGTGTGCTTTAACCCAGATTAGTTTAAGGATATTTTCTATTTTATTTTGTTATGCTATGTTGCAACGAGCTTTCATTGCTAGGGGATGGAGGGAAGTGCCATTTGTTAGGGTCTCAAGAGCAGACCTGGAGTCTGAATATATATTGCAACTACTTCCTTGGTTGCGAAAAGCGTATTCAGTTGCCTCCGTTATTACTAACAGTTCCGCCTAATACATAGTGCAGAAATGGTCCAATTTTAGTTTTTTCTTAGCGTGTTCAGCGCCGTCTTTCCCATATGATTGGGCGGCGCCTACTTGGCCATCTATCTTGCTCCCGTCGCTGTAGATGTTGATGTCTGCTTTGTGTTGGTCTATTTCTACACTGTTCGTCAGGCATTGGAACTGTATCTCTAGCTGGTCTATGGGATGGGGCATTTTCGAGAATTCGGTAGGCGTTTCTATCTCTCTGGCCCTCACGATATGTTCAGAGTGGCCTCTCTTCACTTCATAGAGCAGGGCCACTTCCTTTATACGGATATCCAAGGGAAGAAACCCAGCTAACAGTAGCGAAGAGTTGAGTGAGACGGTTCTATAAGATTTGATAATTTTTTGCATGAACCCCCTCTATTTTAGTATTATGTTAGTTGCCGGTGACCATGCGCTTGCAGCGTATATTATCACCGGCTCAATTATCGCGATGTAAATGGTCCTGATAATTTCAGGATTTAACCCTCAGTGAATTTTCGCGGTTCTCACCAATTGACCATAGAGGCCTTGAGCTTTTCTGCACACGTTTCTAACGTGTGCACCAAAGGTTAGGCTATGGTCGATGGTGAGGCCGAGAATCTTCACGTCATCGGATAATTCAATGCACTCTCCGCCCATGCTTAGACATGGTGAGTCGTATTTCAGTTAATTCGTGATAATCATCGCCTTGGTTTTGTTTGGCGCGACCTGAGTTTATTTACGACTCCCCATGTCCAAGCATGAGCTAATGCAGCATTAGCTTGTGCTTGAACCTCCGACCCGGTGTCTCCTAAAAATATCAGGACAACATCATCCGCAAAGGTACATGGTCGCCTCTTGCCTCCAGTTCGTTAAGCAGTGGGTCTAGGATTAGGTTCCATAGAATTGGTCCTCCAATGGAACCTTGCACGCACCCTTTCGTCGTAGTTTTTGAGCATTCAACCTGATTTTCAAAAAACTTCATTGCTTTTAGTTAGGTGTAATAGAGGGTAGAATAATTTTCCATAATTGTTTATGATATTTATATTTTCAATGAGATTTATGTTCATAAAAAATTACGATTATTTCAAAAATTATTAATCCTTTAGGCTCTTGACAACTTCAGCCAGGAAACCCTTGAGATGTGCACCAAGGAAGCAGAATTTAAATCCGTACTTTTCGCATTGTGTTATTTCCATGCCGTAGTAGCAGAGAGACGCAAATTTGGCCCTCAAGGATGGAACAGGTGGGATCATCTAATCAATGATTTTATGGGGAAGAAAATGTCGATATTTATAAACAAAACATGAAAATTCTCATTAAATATTATTTTCTTTATTATTACTGATACCTGTCTGTTCTTTTGTATGTTATATTAGTACCTATTATAAAAATGTCGGCGCATTTATTAACAGAGTTTATCCATTCAATTTCGGTGACTTGACGATCTGCGTTTACGTTTTATATAACTACTTGGAGGCGAACCCCCGCGTTCCCTGGGAGGATCTCCGGTACTTGTTTGGCGAAATCATGTACGGAGGACACATCACCGACGACTGGGACCGCCGCCTCTGCCGCACTTTCCTAGTCGAATACATGCAGCCAGAACTGGTCAGCCTCGTTTACACCTTTGTATTATTATGCCGGTATTTTTCATACATTCCTAATATCGAAATGATCTATTGACCCGTTGGTGCAATAGTAGTAACGCTGCCTCTTACACTAAGAGTGGTGGGTTCAAGTCACGCTCAGGACAAACATTTATGTTATAAACATTTGTGATTGTTCTGCGTCTGGTTATTTATCTGTATTTAAATATTTATTTTAAAATATTTACGTATGTATACCGGCCTCTTATAACCCATACTACAGGTGCAAGCAGCAACCTATCTATCTTGGGATCAGTTACTATGTGTGAAATGCTCTAAATACTTATTTTATTTATTTATTTATCTACAACGTAATTTAATGTGTTTTAAAGATTTTGTCAAGTGGCTTTCATTCATTTCATTTTCATTTTATTTTCTTGAAGGGATTTAAATATTAATAGACCTTCCAATTTATTCTTTTGCTTATGAAGACACATTTTTGCTGGAGTAAAACTAAAAGGACATTTTTAAAAATAGTGTTGTAATGATTTAAGAGGTATTTTGGTTTTAGTCTATAAATAAAAACAGCATTAATTGAGCCAAGCCCTAGGATTAAACAAAAATTTCAACCCGTAGAGCAGAGACATACACGTCTTACGAAATACTGAGACAAAAGCAATGAAATTATGATATTTGCAGGTGGATGGGGAAGCTCAGTTAGCGCCTGGATTTATATCGCCACCGAACTCAGATTACGTTGGCTACCATCAATATATCGATGACTTTTTGCCCGATGAAACGCCCTACTTGTACGGTCTACACCCTAACGCAGAAATTGGCTACTTAACCACCGTGTCAGAGAGACTTTTTAAGGTAGTATCAAAAGCTGATATAATTTAATAGAGATAAGAATTTTAGTACTTCTATTAAAACGGCATAGATACATACATTAAATTATTTTTTGATTAATTTTTCTTATGGAAACATATAATTATTTTTAAAATAAGGGATTTATTGAATGTGATATGAAACTAACAACGTCCAATAAAAAGTATATATATGGGAAATTAATTAATAAGTATTTATGAAATTTGATGCCTCTTTATATTGTTTGTAGGTTGTTTTCGAAATGCAGCCTAGAGATACAGGTGCCCAGGCTGGAGGCGGTGCTTCAAAGGAAGAAATAGTAAGATTCATAATAAAATACTTCTATAAAATTTAATCAACGATGCCATGTAAACTCCCAAACCTAAGGAGGATATTAACGGTAATTACAAATAAAATTTTCAAAGAAGTTTCATATGGGAAGTTTTCTGTTATAGGTGCGTTACTTGCTGGATGACATTTTGGACCGCGTACCGGAGCCCTTTAATCTTCAGGAGTTAATGGGCAAAGTAGAGGAGCTGACACCGTTCACGATAGTCGCCTTGCAGGAGTGTGAGAGGATGAATAAGCTCATGGGCGAGATTCGACGATCGCTTAAAGAAGTGGAACTTGGCCTTAAAGTAAAACGTATAGATAATAATGTTTATTTGCGTAAAATCGTTAAATCAAATATAATTTTAGACTGAAACTCATGAATCGACTTACGAAAATTAATCGCATTTAAAAAGGATTATAGTTTACAAATGCAACAAAGGAACTCTAATGGCTAATGATGACTTGAAATACGTAATCATATTTTCCGTGTTATTAATTTTAATTTTTATTTCTAATAAAAAATAAAAATAGTATTCTCTGCCAGGATGTTATCATATTAATAGAAAAAGGTGGAATATTGTAGTAATAAAAATATTGCGGTCTAGGGTGAGCTGACCATCAGCAGTGACATGGAGAACCTGATGGAGTCGCTATTTATGGACAAAGTACCAGAATCGTGGACCAAACTAGCATACCCGAGCCTTTTGGGTCTTGCTGCCTGGTTCTCCGATCTCTGCCTCCGGCTCACAGAGCTCGAAAACTGGTCTGGCGATTTCAATGTAAGTTAGTATTATTTAAATATGAATGTGTCACTGACTGCCTGAACCCATTAAATTTTTATTTAAATTGCTTGTTTTATAGAATTTAAAAAGTTATTCCTATATTAATAATCCTTATTAATTTCATAATAATTCTCCTGTCATCCAAATAATTCACCACAAACGAATGATAAATTGGAATAAGCGATAATGTTCTTGGATTATAGTAGAGAAAGAATCAAAGCAATTCAGTATAATATTAAATAAGGAAGGCAGTGGTTTAAGAAAAAGGTTTTTTTTACATAGAATTTTGTAATTATTTCCTCAGTTACCGCCTGCCGTGTGGCTGGCAGGGTTTTTCAACCCACAATCATTCCTGACGGCCATCATGCAGCAGACGGCTCGCAAGAACGAATGGCCACTGGACAAGATGTGCCTTAACTGTGACGTTACAAAGAAAAGCAGACAGGATTTCAAGTAAATAAATTTTGGCGCTTAAGTTTTTTAGAATTTATAGAATCATCTTCGATCTAAATTTTTAATGCGATTTTAACTTTGTACATTAGTATTGATGATAGGGAGCTTATTGTTAATAGATATTATACTTGATTACTTTGTCTCAGATTTGTGCAATATTAGTAATTAAATTGAAACATATTGAACGTGTTAACACTTCGGCACTGCCTTAGTACTTTTCTTTTAAACACGTCTCTATTAATGGATATAAAATTTTTCTTCGTCATCATCAGGCCATATTTTAAATGAACAATGACGTATTTAATAGTCATATTATATTTACAGGCATAAGAAAGATGTTTTAATAAATATGCGACATCAAAACTTTTTTCAGTACATATATTTCTGAGTTCATTAAAAATCCCCTAGATAAAATAAAAAAAAATAAAATGTTTGCTAGCGCACCGCCGCGAGAGGGCGCAAACATTCACGGCCTGTTCATGGAAGGCGCTCGCTGGGACACACAATCTGGCGGTATCGTGGAGTCGTACATGATGGAGCTGTTTCCCCTCATGCCCGTCATCTTCGTGCGCGCCGTCACGCAGGACAAACAGGACACGCGCAACGTATACGAGTGCCCCGTCTATAAGATTCGGTACGTATTGTATTGGGTGTCTCAAAAGAAAGGTGACATTTGTTTTGGTTATTGCGTGAACGCAACTATTCTGAGGGGCACGGGGGGTATGTCATTCGGTAGTCTAGCTTCTGGGAATTTAGTCGCTATGGAGCGTATCTCAGGAGCGGACCGTGCGTTGTGCGTACGCGATTTTTACAAAAACGGTAATTCAGCGACTGTAACGCGTAGAAAATTTTACAATATACGACATTTAAATGACGCGTCAACCCCTAAACTCATTGATAAATGGGTGGAAAAGTTTGAACAGACCACATCAACGATGAAAACATCAAAATCCGCACATCCAAGGCCTTTGAGAACGGTCGAAAACATAGTCATGATAACCTAGACTTTTCGATTCGGAAGCGTGCTGATGCTTTAAACGTGCATAGATCGTCGTTGTTCCGAATTTTACACAAAGATTTAATGCTGCAACCATACAAAAGTGCAAGAATGATAGCCTCGGGACGCTGGGTAGAGGCTTGACTTCGAAAATCAGATCATTGGCCGCTTTTCAACGTTTACCAACATATTATTTTCGAATGAAGCTAAATCCCATCACAATGGACATGTAAACAAACAAAATTGCCGATACTGGAGTGCAACTAATCCAAAACAGAAACATCGAGAACCCCTACTTTCGCCTAAAGTGACCGTATGGGCTGCAATGTCAGCGCGAAGGATTATCGGTTCTTACTTTTTTGAACATGAAAGGTGAGGGACACACAGTTACAGTGAACTCGGACCGTTATTGTGAGATGTTAGACAACTTTTTCATGCCTGAACTGCAAAACTCTCCAAAGAACATAGTTTCAGCAGGACGGAGTAACTTCACACACGTCCAACAGGTCTTTACCACGAGTTCGTGAAATTTTTCCTGGCAAATTGATATCCAGGAGAGGTGGCATAAATTGGCCTCCACCAAGTCCCGACTTAACCTCTATGGACTACCTGTGGAGTTACGTCAAATCTAAAGTTTATGCCATCCAACAGACTTCCTTGGCACTATTAAAAGGAAATATCCGTCAAATCTGGAAAATAATCCGGAAATGGCAGCCATCACGGACCATACATGCAGAGCCGTCATAAAAAAATTTAGAGCTCGATTAAATGAATGCCGTGAACGCAACGGTTTACCCTTGGACGATGTCATTTTCATGAAATAAATTCCCAAAAAAATTATTTTAAAATGTATTAAACATTTTTTTAATAAACTCCTTCTTTAATTTTTTATCGATTTTTTAAATGTGAACTTTCTTTATAGTCACCTTGTACCTATACAGGTCATTTGACCAACGAAATATCACCGAGAAATAGATGTCAATATTGTTTTGTTCTTTATATCTCATTTATAACAGGCCAACACTTAATCTCTATTGAATATGATAAGCAGCAAAGGATAGTGCAGAATGCTCGCATAGATCATTCCTTTTCTATGTATGGTTACCGACACAGTACTACTGTTATGACACTAGATTTAAAACAACTGGGTGGATCAGTCAGTAGCCCTAATCAGACGAGTTCAAAAAAATCTATCGAGAGCTCCAAATATTTGTGAACCTGGAATCAAATCTAGCACCTTCGTGTTAAGACAAACGGTAAAGCCCCTCTGCGCCTCTATTAATGTTAACTAAAAAATTAGCGTAACAACATTTTGTTTTTCCATTCAGAATGCGGGGACCTACATTTGTGTGGACCTTCAACCTGAAGACCAAAGACAAACCGACGCGCTGGACTCTGGCGGGTGTGGCACTTCTGCTAGGAGTATAACAATCACCTATAATTTATTTTTATTTCAATTTTATTAAAGTGTATGTTTGAAAATATAACAATAAAAAATAACTGACAAATTTTATTCTAATCCTTGTAATGAGGTAAAAGCAGTACTAAAATTTATAAAAATCTTATCTTTACTTGACATTTCTAGTTCAGCTAGTTTTTCTCGTTAATTTTAGAATACACAATGGGGGTTAGACACGGAGCAGCTACAGGGAACCCGCCGGCACGCGTTGGTGAACAGCCTCCACCTCATGAAGGAGATACCACCCAGCATTTTACAGAGTCGGTGCAAAGTTCTGACATTCAATCTTTTGTAATAGAAATGCAGCAATTTAGAAATGTCGGATATGAGGCAGCAACTGGGAAGGTCGTATACGAGTAGAACAAATGGCAACACGCGTAGAATCTTTGGAAACAAAATTTAGCCAATTTTCACCAAACTTAGGTAATACTGTGGCTGAGTCCTTTCAGCAACTTAAAAATGATCTTAATGATCGCGATTAAGAGCTTTTATCAAACGATGTCGAATTGTCTGGGGATACCAGACAATTCAACTGAAGTAAAAGCAAAAATTTAATACATATTGCGATTGCGTCGGGAAACAAGTTAGGCAAAAATGTCATCGAGAACGATTTTGTCAGTTGTAGGCGCGTAAGCCTTTCGATGAACTTGTCAGCGTCAGATCCCGGCTAACATACTAATCCTCGACTTCTTGTAATTAGCTTTGCACGCCGTTCTAATCGATACTAGCTTATACGCGCCGTGGTGCAACTACCAAGGGTACCGGGCTGCCAGGCTTCTCGCGCAGATTTTACGTCAATGAAAGGCTTATGCAAGTTAGTCGACAATTGTTACGGAGAGCACGCCAGCTTGCAAGACGACATAATTGGCGCTTTGCTTAGACCTTTGACGGAACAATATACGTCCGGAAACACACAAACCCCGATGCACCGCACCAATGCATACGAACGGATAAAGATTTGCTGAGAGATTTTTGGAACAGATACCGTTAGCACTAATAGTAATAAAGATAAAGCTTGCGATGACAAAAACGTTTTATTTATATATTTTTCCTTCAATTTATTGAGAAATTTTTGCATTTGTTTACATCTTTTTTTAATGAACAACGTTGTCCGTCTTGTCAAAGAACAGAACTGCTGCTATTGCTGGATTCGGTGAAGTTTACGGTGTTAAGTCTTTTTGACGACTATTACAACTTCATCGAAACTGGCTCATGGATCCGGTGATCTGTGAGCTCTCCCACCATATTACTCTGGCCAGAGAAGCTAGTTTAGCCTAATTGTCAAGTGACAAGCTATGTGCCCTAACCTCGACTATCGTTTGCCTGTGACGCAATACGCGGGGGCAAGAAGCGCCCGGAAATTCGGGTGTATCTAGTGTATGTGTTATGCGAGTTTTTTTTTCCGTCTCGCTCGCCGACGAGTGAGACGGGTGACGATTGAGGTGTGTCGGTGACTGGCATTGTAGGTACATGTGTTGTTGTGCATCGAGTTGGTAGTTTCAGTGTTTTCTGTCTGACCTGACCCTTGCATCGAGACTAACTAACATATTATGCGGACGACGCTTGGATAAGAGTAGATTTGGAATCAGCACATAGTCGACTATTAACGATCTATTTATTATGGTGATGCATACCCACCTCAAAATGAAGAAACCTATCACAACGGCCTCTTTCCAGGCATCCGGGAAGGTGCAGCTGGAGAGCAGGATGTTGGAAATGCACTAGCTACATCAACTGTGCAGGGAGACACTTCAGCGTCCTGTTGGAGACGCCGTCGTAGCCGGGAGCGGATTTCGACAAAGAGTCCTCTGTTGAGGTCGGAGACTCCGTCCACAGTGACTGGTTTTAGCACAGGACCCTCCGGAGCGAGGGAAGCCCTACGTGCCGGTTCTGCCTTCACTGCCTCCAAATGAGCAGGGTCGGCGGGCGTTGATGATGGAGTGCACTAGATCTCCAGCCAGTTGGCGAGAGAATCTACTTTCTCAGCGTCGTCAAAGGCTAACGACGCATTGACGTCCCTAACTGACGAGGGAATGGCATGGTCGTTACTCTTGATCTTGAGGCACCTGGCCAGACGCCAGTAGGCGTCCTGGGCGGGCTCGAAATTTTCGAGCAGTGAGTACCACCTGTCCGAGCGATGTTGCCTAATACGCTCTTTGCCCGCCGTTTGAAGGCGGCGCACTGGAACAGGATTCTCTTCGGAACGGTACCTGTCCGTGGATGTCGTCGGGGAGTGCACCGTACATTTGTCGACTACCGACGAGATGTGACGAGTGATCGATTGACCGAGTAACCGCCCGTACTTTTGCGACGGGCGATTCGATCGAGTCAGGGATCTCGTCCAAGTGCTGGGACTGTGTGGTCTGAAGTTAGATCTCCAAACGTCGCCAGTTCACGTAGGTTTTGGTCAGAGGGATCTCACCGCCGCACTGGCCCTGCTTTATGATTACCGGGCGATGCTTGGATATGAGCGCACGATGCGTCTCGATAGAGCGACGGGTATAGTGACCTCCTTAAGAATGGTATGTCTAAGACAAATGGCTATGTCTAAGACAAATGGCCACTGATTGCGGTCAACAACCACGCGCGTCGGTGAAGCGTCGTTCTGTTTATTGGCAATACACGTTTTATCTATCTATCTAAAAACAATCCTGTTGTATAACAGTTTTTTTTAATATCTGCGGATCACACAAATATTTAGAAATGATGCACGTTAATAAGTAGACTTCGCTGAGACCGCATAAAATCTAATGTGCAGTGCGTTTAATGGTTAGGATCAGTATATTAAAACATGTTTCACACTCAAACAATTTTAATTTGCTTTTTTTTAATTCGTAAACATAACATTTTTATACAAAATAAAAATGTTAATGTTACAACAATTTATTATTTCTATTTCGATACATACATACGATATAGCCTTAATCGATCCTTACTATTACACAAAAATTATGTGATAATCCAACATTATTACTGAAATTGTATAATCTTCTTAATATCTCATATTCAAAAATACATGTTTCATTTTTGAGACGGATTTTATTACTTAGAAAACAGTGTATTATTACCTGATAAACCAACGTTTTTATAAATTACTATATGCACAACATAAAGTGATTTTGCTTAATTTAGCATTTATTTATAATTAAAATAAAATGACAGTCGATTTTCGATAAAAAATTAAAACAAGATAGAGGCCCCTATATAACAAAACCACAATTTAAATGAACAACTGTTTAAACTGAATAGTTATACATTTTGTCAATAGATGGCACTTGAACAAAAAATAATAATTTAATACAGCATCTCATAAAACTTTTTTGTATGTATTATAGAAAGGCAAATAACAGAGCAGGAATTTTATTCTAAGATGATAATTTTTTATTTATTCCATAACAAATCCTTCATGAATTTCAATTTGGAAGTCCTAAGTTATTTACACTATACTATAAAATGGTATTCTTGTATATTCAAATAAAGTATAAATTATAAATAGTTCACAACTAACCAACAACAAAAGCAGTAATCAATACACTTTCATGTTTGGAAATAGGTAAGCGTATTGTAACGAGGTTATCTCATTTGTAGGTCAGTTAATAACCAACATACGCTAAACTACTTTAGTAGCATTATATATTTAGTGGTATAACAGTTATATTAAAAATATTTTCTTTCATCGTATTGTTACAAAATTTAAATATATATATATTAATTTTACATATTTATTTTATACAGTTTTTAGAACTGTATACAATATCCGATATAAATAATTGGAAATCAGTACAATGAAAATCCAGTTATTTTTTGTTCAATTCGTACATACTTCGTTTGAAAAGAATCTAATACTTCGAAGGGACTTGATTTGATTAACTATTAATATTGCATTTAAAAATTGTACGTTAATATTATCTTGTTTTTGTGTGTGTTATATTATAAAACAACACTTAACACATTAAAACACGTTCATCCCGCGCTATCATATATATTAAAGTAAATTATTATTATGTTTTTTTTTTATTAATTTTACAATTAACCACTACGCATACTTTTAACATAGGGGCTTGTACTCGTTGCAGCATTATCGTTATCAGAAGTCGGTTCAGAACCTTTGACAGTGAACGTCACATAATATCTTTTGTTTTTATCTAATCTTTCGGCGGGCAATGCGATCAACTGCTTTTCCGTGCCGTGAGACACTTCCAAAGTAACGTGTGCTTTGCCCGCACCCGCTGGTGGTTTCGTGTCAATCTTCGGTAGAAAACCTTTTGTCTTACAACTTGTAATAGCCGTGGTGGGTTTGGGCATGGTGTGGTGATTCCATTTGTATGGAACTTAAATAGAAAAAAATTATGTATAAAAATACCTCATTAAGTAAATTTTATTTAGATTACCAACATATACTTACTATATGCAGAACACGGTATGCCAGTATACGCGTGTACGGCATGATAACATCGATGTGTTTTACTGGTACATAAGCAAGGATTGTCTGGAATACCGCTCATTTTGTAAAGTTCACTTTCCCCGTAATCAATGTTTATGGGTTTCTCAGGTAGTTTATCTAAATGCTTCTTTCCACTCTTTTGCACTTTTCTTAAGCTATCGTAAAGAAACTTTTCATAGCTGCTAAATGAATATTCTGGATTGATATATGGTCCTAATCCGACGTTGGCTAAACTTGATTTATTGTATTCATCAATTGCTCTTTTTACCAGGACAGCTTCGTGCGCTTTATTGGTCCTTATTTGCAAACGTTTTAGTTCCAGAAGATTTTGAAATATTTTTCGTTCGCAGTAATACCTGAAATAAATCAATGAAAGAATTATGTTTATAGTCAGTACTGTAACAAATTATTAAATGTGTCAAGTAACTTACCGTCTCATGTTAGTTTGTATTTTTTGTGTTACCGACCTCATGTCAACTGCATTTTTATCTCCTGGTTTCCGTATAGGGATTTTACTATCAGTTCGACCTGCAGATTTATTATTTGCATTTCTTTGTTGATAGTAAGCACTGAGACGAGGACTCGTGATACATCGTTGAACTGGTCTAGGACTTGGTTCGAAACCTGAATCCATCAACCCGCTAGATTCATAACCCCTTTCAGAATTTTCACTTTTAGATCTGATGGTTATACGACTTTTTGTGCGCTCTTTCTTACGAAAACGTTTTCGCCGTCCGTCTGCTTCAGAATGACTGTAATAAATTTCATTATCGCTTACACTGGGTAGTCTTCCAAAAAAATGGTCTCTTATATGAATTATCTTATCTTCATTTTCTAATTTCTCTTCTAAGGAACCATCTTCTAACTGACTAGATTTTTTTAAAATTCCTTCTACGGAATTTGAAACATCGGAAAGTACTTTGTAACTTTCGGTTTCATAAATGCTACTTTTTCGACTACTTCCTTGACTATCCCTTATGCTTTTATCAGTTAGTTTAGGAGAGGTCAATGTTGGTACCACATTTATTTCATAATCTTTTGGTGAATTATGTATAATAATCTGTTGTACTGCACGATCACTAGCATTATGATCATTTCGGCTTTGTTGGACTGCGTCGTCTTCCATACCGTGGGCTACATCGCTAGTACTTGTAGTTGATGAAGATTTTATGATTTTTTGTAATTGTTTCGGCTCTTTGACATCTTTGTCGCCGTGGTCTTGAATTTTTTGGTTTAAGATTCTTTTATTTTCAACACGTTCATTTCCTTCGCTCATAAAATTATCTGATAATTGTCCCGAATCATTTATCTTAAAAATTTTATCCTTTTTTGCAAAAGTGACTGTCGGCAAGCTACTTTTATCTAAATTGTCGATTTCAACTATTTGTGATTTTTTTTTATGTAATGCTTCATCGTTGCTATTACTTATATTGTCTGGCCCTGATAAAATTTGGAATGATTTATTTCGAGGAGACTCTGTATTAGAGTTCTCTCTAGTAGTAGCTTTTTCACTTTTTTCTTCCATAGATTGTTTAAGTTTTAAATCTCTATCAATCTCCACTGGAGACTGCTCAGATATATGATGTGTATCTGTTGGCAGGTCATTTTCTCTGTTTAACATAGCATTTATGGTTTTAGCTTCATCCGCAACATCAGTAATCGACGTGTGTTCTACAGAAAGTTCTGTTTGGTCGTCTCCACGAGGTTTTAAGAGAGGCTCTTCCAAAGCGATATTTTCAGAGTTTTCAGAAGCTTTCAAGGTGTTGATATTATTTGCATCAGTTCCCTCACTTTTCATATTTCCTTTACTTCCTGTAACATTGTCATTCTTATTTTCTATGATATCATTTTTCTGTTCATCGAGGCTTTTGTGAGTGACAAACAAATTTGAGGTTTCTATTGCGACATTATTTAATGAATCCATTGTGACAATTAATTCAGAGCTGCCATTAACTGCCCATTCACGCTCCATATGTATTTGTGCTTCTGTAACAACCATATTAGTTTTCACAGAAATAGCATCGGTTTCTGTCTCACTGCAGGTTTTGGTTTTTACCGTTGATTTTTCATTTTCAGTTTCTGTTTTCATCGCAGAGACATCTACAGAACTATAATTCAATTCATTTTTATTTGATTCTAAGTTTTGTTTAGAATCAACATTTTTATATTTTACAATGTTTAGTTTTTGATTTTCATCATCATGTTCTATATGAATTGATGTTTTGTTATGTTTTCGTTTGGAGCTATGTTTTTCACTAGACTCAGAAATACTTTCCTCCGATGAAGAGATTGATTTTCTTCTGCTTCTCTTACAAAGACTTCTCTTCTTTTTTTTGCTAAAATAACTTTCCCCTTGTGAAGAACTTTCTGATGTACAACGATAACTACGATTATATTTCGCGCTAGTACTGTGTTTTTTTGATGGCTCGCTTTTAGATCTAGTTTTTTTTCTTCTAGAATTTATCTTGTACTTGTGTTTACAATGTATTTTTTCATAATCATCCAATTCGCTATCATAACCGTCGCTAAAACTTTTCTGCGGCTTAAGAGGCCGATTTTTGTGATCTATATATTTCTGTGAGTATTTGTATTCAAATCTTTTTCGGGTTTTCCTGTTATCAGATGAAGAATCATTAGTATAATAATCATAACTTCTATCTGTTATACGTCGCCTTTCTAATGAAGGGCTAGAGAGTTCAACCACTTCTCTTTTTTCTATTCTGATATGATCATGCACATCGATTTTTGTACTGGTTATTTTACGTTGAGGTAAAGCAGATATAGGAGCACTATCAATGATTATTTTTGTATTTGATAATTTTGAGGCTGGTAAACCTCCATGCATCTGTAAATACTTTGCTGTAGATCTATTGCCATGGCCAGTAGCAAAATCCAGCGGCGTTAGTGGTTCATTCTTTGACGACCTTGCTATTGGATTAACTTCAGCTCCGCGATCCAAAAGCAAACGACAAAGATGTGCATTGTCGGTGGCTGCAGCAATGTGAAGGGGCGTGCGTCCTTCGTGATTTGTTGCATTTACTTGCGATGGTCGTCCATCTAATAACCATTTAACTAATTCTCTGCGCCCTGATGCCACTGCTTCATGTAATGGTAAATCTCCCTTGGAATTACGCAACCATAAATTAGCACCTCTTGCCCCTACGAAAAGGAAAAATGATATTTCAATATATATTAGTTATTGAATATAAATTTGAAATCACTAAAATCACTTTTCAGCAAAATCTATAATAATTAAAATAAAAGAAATGTATAAGTATTAAGTACACTTTTTATTTTTAAATAAATTATTTGAAAGTGTACCAAGTATGCGGACAGTTTCAATTTGCCCTTTAGCGGCAGCTGTATGTGCAGGACTTCGTCCTCTTTTATCCTGCCGGTGCGAGTCAGCTCCATGAACTAGCAGTGCCGAAGTTGCATCAGCATGGCCTAAAGCAGCAGCGTAATGAAGAGGGGTACATCCATGGGAATCTACAATATCAATACGTGCCCCACATAGGCCGACTAAAGTCTCTAAAGCTTCTGTGTGGCCTCTTGCTGCCGCACAATGCAACGCTGTCAAGCCATCTCTGTGGAAAAAATTATATATATATATATATATA
>DWQX01000608.1:0-39247 GCA_018245475.1 Pharmacophagus antenor
TAACACATGATGAAGTAAGGATGAGGCCTTAGATGGCAAAGTGTATTCACCCAGACCTCTGAGGAACCTGGGACCTCTAAATAACAGCTAGCTGTAAACCACTGTCATAAAGGCTCACTAATTACACTAATTAAAATGCTATTCAGACCAGAATATGAAGTTTGTATTATAGATTGACAGTAGAAATATACATTTGTTCAATTGAAGTAGATTAGGTACCATCTTCTGTTGTTTCAATAACACTATAAAATGTAATTAATAAGGATATAATGTATATATTTAACATGAAATATAAAAATCTTTACACTAATATTAATTATCAGTAAGGTATATCCAATAAAATATGGTGGTACACTATTTGTCACTATACACTTTTTTGTTAGTGAATTATATTTATAGAATTTAAATGTAAAGATTTAAATACCTTTCTTTACTGTAAAAATGACTGCAGGTTATAAAGGATATATTAAATTAATGATTATTATGAAAAATATTAAAACTAAATGACATTAACTAATGAAACATTTTTTTGATTTTGCTACATTTACTTAAATAAAATATTGAAATTTTAATTCTAAAAATATATCAAAGGTACTGAAAATTTCTATAAATATAATTTCTTACCAATAAAATCAATGCTTATATTGTACATTTATTTTATGATTTTAATACTTTCAGTTTATTAAGGTCATAGAAGCAATTATTAAAGTATTAGCTAGTTATTTATAAGAATTAAGTTTATTCGTCAAACAATTAATTACACTTACTTAATACTTTCCGATTCTAGTACAATTACATCTTCAATAAGTGATTTGATTTCCTGCACAACTATTTCCGCAAGTGTTTCTGTTTTAGAATAAACATCAGGAAGATTATTTATTGGTTTGAAATGAGTTCTAGTGTAAGATTTAATCATAGGCAGAGCATTATATGGTATTATATTTTCGTTTAACATAACACATTTCCACCCGTAATAACGAGACATATTTAATCCTATTTGTTTTTCTTCAACGGTGTTCAAGTTTTTTATATTTTCATGTAAAAGTTGCCTTTCTCGTAGTTTTTTTCCTTTAAGTGACAAATCCAAAATTGGCGGATATATAGGCTTTTCCGTATATTCATTTTCTTGAAGAAGTATTGCATGAGAATATTTTCTTTTTAACCATAATTTAAACCTCGGAATATTTTTATTAAGTTTCGACAAATGCATTTTTAATTACTAATCTATCATTAATTACTCCTTTAACAACTAAGACTTAAATATAAATTTAAGGTTAGCTTTTTTTTTGTTCGTCTTTGTTCTTTTTTTTGAACTAGCTAAGGTTCTAAAACCGCGCTGCCTCATTTTCAGTATTAACAATGTCTTATACTGATAATTTTTTGACAAAAGCAAAGGTATTATTCGTATTAATCTGACATACAAAAACAGAAAATAGAAAAATAAATTAATAAAGTATATAAATAGTTTAGGTCATCACACGATTATTTATATAATCGTGCTCATTAACAATTTATTGACCCTTTATAGTTTCGATATGTCCGCTGGTTTACGTTTTTATAGAATTACGTAGTCGTTCATGATACTAATATTTTTTTATATAACTTTATATTTTTTTTATTGAAAACGAAGTAATGGAAAAAAGGAACAAACCTAAAAGTAATTTTATTATACAGTTTGTACCGAAAATGTTTAATTATTCTTTTTAATTTTTTAAAAATTTTGGTTAATGTAAATAAATTTTGTAATTTCTTTTGTTATATTAGTAGAGAGTGAAAAACGCATTGTAATTTTTAAAATCGGTATTTTAATAACATCGACTCGAGACATCACTAGCTGGCTGATGCAAGACTAATAGCAGCACGCAAGATTATAATTTTGACTTCGCCACCTGCCAAAATATTATAACCAAGTTTTTTGTTAAAAGCTAATAAAGGTTTGTTGAAAATATGGATGACGACATGATTTTTGATCCATCTTTAAAGAAAAAAAAGAAAAAGAAGACTGGTTTTGATATGGATGCGGCACTAGCCAGTGAACAAGGTGAGAGCACATCTGTAGAAGTGCCTGTCGAGTCCGGTGACGTAGACGTACCCGAGGATGACAATCTTGATTTAGATAATTTCGGTAAGAAAAAGAAGAAAAAAAAGAAGACATTTTTTAATTTAGAGGAATTGGAAAGCGCATTGCCCGAAACAACAGAGGAAAAACCTCCAGCAGAGGAGCCACAGCCACAGGAGGAAGATCTTGTGGATGACTTGGATCTGGAAATAGACTTCTCAAAAACAAAAAAGAAGAGAAGGAAGAAAAATTTAAATGAACTTGTTGCCGAAGAAGAAAGTAACGAAAATCAAGAAAATGCTGATGATTTACATGGAGATTGGGTCAGTACTGATCGTGACTACACCTATGATGAACTCCTTGAACGAGTATTCGACATTATGCGTGAGAAAAATCCGGGTATGGTCTCTGGTAAGAAACAAAAGTTTATCATGAGACCACCACAAGTGGTAAGGATTGGAACAAAAAAAACATCATTTGCAAACTTTACAGAGATTTGCAGGACACTTCACCGGCAACCAAAACATTTACTAGACTTTTTACTTGCTGAATTGGGTACTAGTGGTTCTGTTGATGGTAATAGTCAGTTAATTATTAAAGGACGTTTCCAGCAGAAACAAATAGAGAACGTTTTACGTCGATATATTAAAGAATATGTTACATGTCACACATGTCGTTCACCTGATACTATATTGCAAAAAGACACAAGATTATTCTTCCTCCAATGTGAGACATGTGGCTCGCGTTGTTCTGTTGCTAGTATTAAATCAGGTTTTCAGGCTGTCACTGGCAAAAGAGCTGCCATTCGTGCAAAGATTGCATAGAATATATATTCAAGAAATTTATTTTATATTCCCCTCATAGTACATAAACTTGGTTTCAACATTTTTATTGTAAAAAAATTAAATTTTAGTTGTAAATCAGTGATGTATTATTTTAATTTGTAGAACAATATGATAAGATATACTACTATCAAAATATGAGCAATTTGTCTCTTACAAAATTTTACTGATTTGTATGTACCCAATCTTCATATGTTTTTCTACATGTTTAGTATCACATTTGTATTATTCTTGAATACACATTGTTTTTATACAAATTTGTTTTATTTTTACACATTTTCATTTTACAATGTATGTCATTAAATTATTACAAGAGTATTATTTAGTTTTGGATATATTGTATTATAATAAATATTTTGTAAAGAAATAGTTACACTACATTAATATTACACCTGTACTAAAGTTTTATACAAATTATTATTTACTATATACTATTTATTAACTGAAGACCGAAAAAAACAAAATTACTAAATATTTCATTTTTAACAATTACAAAAGTAAATGAAAAATGACTATATGAATTTTATTATTTTTGTCATGTTTTTCAAATTTTATAAATTATGAATTGTGTTTATTTTGGATATCTAAATGCATTGTGTTAATACAAATAGGATTTTGTGAGTAGTAAGTAATTATATATGTCAACTAACATAAAAGTGGAGACCAAGTTCAAAATGCATCTTTACCAGATGGACTGATAATCTGTATGAGACATCAACTGGATGCATAACATTGATCATGATAAAGGGCATGTTTTGTTAAACACTTGCATTGCACAGTGAATTGCCATAGGGGAATATAAAGTAAATATTTATTGTATGTCTTGGTAACAAGACACGTTATTTTATAAATTCACAAAAATATTATAATTTCTGGGCATTATTGCTGTGTTTACTATAAAGTGAACATACTTTTTGGTATATTGTTTTAAAATTTAAATGATAAATAATGTATGTTAAAGGATTGTGTTAATCATAACATAAATAAAAACTTTGTAGATTAATAATATATTATTTCTTGCATTATGTACTTTTAATGTCTAGGTATTCTCTGTGGTACAAAATCATTGCTTATGGCTTTATTAAGACAGTGAGCATATAGATCTAATCGTTGAGTCATATTAAATCCCCATTTATCTCTAATTTGACGACACATGTTAAGGTCAATCTGGGCAATTAGTAAACCATCTTTGACTCTAGATAATCCAGGAGTTCTTGAACCATCTGGTGCTGTAACATAACTGGAACCATAAAAGTGTCCGAATTCTTTGTGTGCTGGTTTTGCATCTCCAGAAGTGAATTCATTGGGAAATGTTTCTGTTCCGACTCTGTTTATAGCACAAGTGAAATAACTATTGGCTATAGCAGCATTACGAGCTTCTATACTCCATAAGTGTTCACTTAGCCCTGCAACTGTGGCTGAAGGGTTAAAGACTATTTCGGCTCCATTAATCCCAAACATTAACCAATTGAGGGGGTGATGACGTCCATAACAGATATTTATACCTATCCTGCCATATGTCGTTTCAAAAACTGGATGTCCGGTGTTACCTTCAAAGTAATAAGTTGATTCATTGAAGTCACCTACACGGGGAATATGATTTTTCCTATGTTTCCCTATAACTTTACCATATTCATTTATCACTACAGCTGTATTCCAAATTGTATCGCAAAAAATTTCATCTCTTTCTAATATTGGCGAAATAATGACCATGCTGTACTTCCTAGCAAATTCTTTAAGAAATAAAGTACTAGGACCATCTACTACTGGTTCAGCAAATTCACACCAAGGTTGTTTTTCCCGAGTGCAAAATGCGAAAGGCATACACCAAGCCTCTTGTAAACAGAGCACGTTGACTGCTTCATCAGCCGCAGATTCTATTATTTTACTAATCTTTTGAAATATTGCAGATCTTTGTTCAATTATAGGTTTGTCTGTTGATATACCAATAGAGTGTTGAATAAGACCTACTTTAACAATACGAGATTTTCTAGTTTCTTCTTCGTTTGCAGGAAAATCATATGCTGCAATTTCAAAATTATTTTCATCACTTATTTGTAGATTCTTTTTTTTAATGTCAAGGGGAAAATTATCTGTCCTTCCGTAATATATTCTATTAAATTCTTGTATGTTGGTTTGTGAGAGATTGCTTCTTATAAGCTGATCTAAACTACACAGTTCACTGGGCTTTTCCATTCTACTAAATGATTTTACAAATTTAAGTATATAGTTATTTTGGAGGGACAGAAGTGTCTTTGGTGATTAGAAAGAACATATGGATATTGACAGTGTTACCCGTAATAATTGTATTCATTGATATAAAAATCTGACAGGATTGAGGTTTATGTGCAAAGAGGGCGATGAGAAATCCGTGCATGTAAAAAATTTGCATCTCTTTTTAAATAAGATGGCCAAATTGCATTTCTGGGTCAAGGGCATCGAGTTAAAACAATAAATGTAAAAAAATATACTTATGGTTAATATTTAATAAACTGCAATACTCTTAATTAAAAACTGTTTCCACTACGTCTGTAAATTTTCTTTACTAAATATTATCATTTTCAGTTTGTATTGCTATTCCACTTAGCGAGACTAGCAAAAATAACAAAAATTATTGGTACAAAAAATTTTAATTGATAATATCACTGAAGAGAAAATACATAAAGTAGGTTGTCTAATTTTATTACTTAATATACTTTAGTACTACAGCCTTCATCTTATAATTAAGGAATTACTTGGCTCAACTATAAATTAAAGTCTGTTTCTATAAGTGATAGACTTGTAATTTGTTTACGGTAAGAAATATTTATTTTTTAAAATACTTTAATGGCAGCAAATAAAAAATATCAGTAAATAAGAAAAATCATATAATGTCGATGCTCCAAAATTTTTTGCACGTTGTACATCAATTTCATTACGTCGTGGTCGTGGCTCAGGTCATTGCAGGTCTGATGAAATACAGTTAATATGGAGGGGACCTTTAAAAGATGCTCATGAGTGCAATTTTGAGGTGTCTGATTACCACCCACCAAAACACTGGTGGTCGTCATCATGCACTATAAGGAGTGCCAGGATCTGCTAAGGAATGCACCGGTGTCATCCTGTACTGCACTCAAGCACATCCCAAGCAAGAACCCTTCATCGTTCCTAGCACCTTTTTTCTATGACAATCATGGGACTACTTCATGTTTGTTGATCTTCTGGGGCTCGCTTATTGGGCTATAGAGGCCCTCATATTTAATACCGGCGAAACCGAAGTTCCTTTTAAGTCGAATTTTACGACCGGCTGAGTTTAACTTAGTCCTATTTTCAATAGCTCTAGACTACTGGGGATAATTTTTTTGTGGGAAGAAATTGCCATACAAAGAACAGTCGAGAATTAACTTATAAACTAGCACTCTCTGTCAACTAGGGGTCCGTCTCATATAAAGTTTTATTATTTTACACTGGATGCCGATCCTAGGTATTTTAAAATAATGTTTAAAAACGCAATGATAATATCAAAAGATGAATATTAGTAATTTTTTTAAACGATTTCCATTGTTTTATTATTTTAGCCTTTTCAGAATTTAATGATACCGTCCTGTAATCTGTATTTAACAACGGCTACTGTAAGAGAGCAGTCTTTTTTTTTCCTTCTTTAGTATGAAAGGTAAAAAGTACAAGCCTATACAGCCACATCTTTTGCTAGGATATGACACATATCTTCAATTGATGGTCTCTCTTATTATATTATTTTTTTACTTTGCACAGGGCAAAAAAAAATTGTTATAAAAGAAAATTCTAATTATTTTAACAGTTTTTTTTTGCATCAGTTCAGTTCTATTCGATTTAAGTTTCCATGCTTTTATTACATAGAAAATAATTTATAAATTGATATTAATATATTTTTAGGGTGTTTTATAACCAGTATTTAACTAAAATATAATAATAAATCGTATAATGTAAATCTTTTGTAATTTTATTAAATAGAAATCTTTATCAAATTAAAAAAAAATTAAGTTCGATATTTACATACACCTCTAGACTTTATACCAATAGTTAAGGTATCATAATAGTGAAGTTCGACAACATTGACTTTAATTAGTTGACATTAGTTAATTTGTAGGTGTTTCAAGTGTTAGTTTCTTTTTTATTGTTAGTTATCATAAAGTGAAAGAAATTCTCGTCTCAATATGATGAATGTGTTACCAGCTCAACCAACTGGAATACAAAGTACAGCTGGAGCTGTACCAATACGAAATGAAAAAGGTTTGTACATGTATCTGAATTTGTACCTGAAAGTAATCAATAAAATAAGAAAAATTAAAGAGAAAAATTCGTGTTATAGACAGTTTTAGATTTTAGTACAGGAGTTCCATTTGGAAATCAGATTTTTAATGTGTGCACGCATTAAAAAAACTTGACGTGTCTTTCAACTTATGTCGGAGACTTCCCGAATACTGTAAATAATAGTATTATTGTAATGAATTAAATAAAAACTATTTATAGTGTTCATTAACATTGTACTATTACCCTACCCAAGCTGCTTCTTATATACTTGTTGTATTTATTTTGTATGTAATATGTAAATACAATAAAGTATTAAATTAATCATGTTAATGACTCTGAAATAAGTTACTTCATATTATTATTTAAGATTGTTAGTTTTATAACTTTGGAAAGTGATTTAAATATTAAAATATTATATAAGTGCTTTCACATTTAAAAACTTTTGAAAACTGGTGTTAACAAATTTTTGCACTGAACAGCTCATCTCAAATAATTACCATTAAATCTGGAGATAATAACTTTTATCTCTACCCTAAAATAATAATTTAATTATCTTACTTTGGGTTTGTATATAATTTCTGTTAATAATTATATATATTCCTAATGTAATAAATTGTGTATCCTGTTAGAATTGTTTACTTTTTGTCATATAACACAAAAAATTTTATCGTGGTATTATCCTAACAAAGTGGTTGAGTTGTTGAAAAATTTTATTCTTAAACATAAAATTTTTATCTTTGCAGGTGAAATATCTATGCAAAAGGTGAAAGTACAAAGATATATATCTGGGAAAAAGCCTGAATATGCACAAGGAGTTTACTCATCTGAAGAATCTGATGGGGAAGATTTTATTGAACAACAAAAACCTGAACGTAGACAGATTGTTACACAAACTGGAGCCAGAAATGAAGAACAAAGTGATTCTGAAAAAGAAGTTAGTAAATATGTTTAATTTGATATTATTTTTAAGCATACTGATACATATTAATCTACAATTTTTTTGTCATTATAACAATTTATAATGACAAAATTTATTAACATTCATATTTGAATTTAAATATAATCTCTATGTGGGGCCATGTATAACATCAATGCTATTTTACATAAACTATTGTTCACTTTCAAGGTTGATGATCCACGTTTACGTCGTCTGCGCATGGTCAAACACTCTCCCATAAGGCGTACTGAACATGTTCCAGAAATCATTGATGCTGAACCGGAATCAGATTCACCATCAAGTGAAGAAGACAAACACAGTTCTGAAAGTGAAGATGATTTGGATGAAGAAGAAATTGAAAAACGGCGGCAGGCATTGAAGGCGAAATTAGCAGCAAGGTATATATTACTAAATATTTTATGGCTTTTGCGCAGTTGCATTTTAAAACTAAAATTTCCTATGTTGTTAAGGTTACTAGTTATACACTTTCTAAATAATAGATTTCTAATTAAATTCCATGGCCACTTACATGAGTGGTGGACAGAAGAAAAGTTTTTCAAATCCATTTGGATACCTACAACTCTCACATTGACAATCAGCCATGTGTATTTGAATAATATAGGTTAGGTATATAATCATTAATAACACCCAAAACAGTAAAAGATAACAGTGACTACTTGAATTATAGATCTATTATTAGAAGATAAAATGTATCCCTGCGGTTTTAATCCCTTACTCTTAAAATTACAGGCTATATGGTTATTTATACAGTACCTGTGTATAGATAATATTTTTATAAAAGTTTTATTTTTATAGAAAGGTACATAAGTTATATAATGGTGCAAAGTATTGTATGCCGACAACTGTACCTTTTTTCACAGCAACAACAAGAATACATTTTCGTAATTTTGAAATAAATTTAGATAGATATTTTGTAATTGTTTAAAAAATAATGATAACTATCCTATTATTATGGATAAGAAAAAGTGTTTCACATTACCTTTTGTCCTTGTATGGACATTATTAAATATTATTAACTGGGCTGGGTATTTATGGTTCTATCTGTGAACTACTAATAGTTTTGAATTTGATAAAGAATGGGCTTTACATCTTACCTCCAGTCTAGAGAAGAAGCTACTGTGGCAACTAAAGTATACTTAAAAAGGTATATCTTTAAATAAGTTACAAATGTATTTTATATTATTCGACATAAGGGAAGCAGAAAAAGAGGTTCTTGGCCGGGATGAAGATGAGGAAATGTTAGATGGTGAAAAGGATGACAGTGATTCTTCAGATACAGAGTATACCGACAGTGAAGAAGATACAGGTGAATGTTGTATTGCTTTGAAACGAATTGGCTTATATAAATGCTGAAAGCTTATTTATATATTCTTTATAGTAGCAGCAATGTTTTTAATAATGTACTATTTTAGGTCCAAGAGTGAAGCCTGTATTTGTAAGAGCTTCAGAGAGAATGACGGTAGCGGAAAAAGAACGCAAAATGAAACAGCAAAAAAAAGAAGAATCTGATGCTAGAAAGGAAAAAGAAGAAAGACGAAGGGAAGCCTTAAAATTAGTGGAGGAGACTATTCGGTCAGAACAAAGAAATATACAGGTACAAAAACTGTATTGTACCAAAATCATGTTTTCACATTATCTATGATATTAAGTTACATCATATTTCTATCTAAGCAACATTTGAATATTAAAATGTAGCAATTTCTCATATAATATAAAATTGCTACATTTTAATATTTAAATCCTCTTTTTATATCCCATACTGATTTTCTTATTTCTTTACCTCGATTTCACCAGACAATGAGGCCGTAGAAAGTAAAGCGTGTTTACTCAGAATATTTCTGCATCTTATAATACCTGTTATAAACATTGATAGCTGTGATGCCACACTTGATTTCAGGGAGATCAAAAGGAGGCAAATATAAATGATGTTTGCACAGATGATGAAAATGATGAATTAGAATATGAAGCATGGAAACTACGCGAAATGAAAAGGATAAAGCGAGACAAAGAGGAAAGGGAAGCGTAAGTTAAAATCTTTTAATTTTAAAATGTTTCATAGTAAAAGTGGCATTATATAATGGCCCATGTATCTGATGAAAATGGATCCAAAAATATTTATTTCATTATAATTACTTTTCATTAAAGTAAAAGCTCTGAGATGCTTTAAAGAATGTAGTGGACAAACATTGTCAGAGATGACAACAACTGTTCGCATTTTATTGGACTCTACACATAAACTCACTTCTATTGCCACAACTCTACTCAATATTAGACAAAAAAAATCTAGGCTAAATATTTTTGTAATCTGCGTATCTTAATTGTACAAAACGTGACAATACGTTTTTAGTTTAATTATCTAGTATTTATCCAATACTTAATCTACGAGATTTGAGTTAAAGTGTACTTTTATATTCATTATTAATAAGTACATTTTGGTATGATTTTAAGCACTTATTGTGTATTGTAAATGAGGCAATATCTTTTGATCTTCATTGAAAAGGCCAGTTTCTTGACAACGAAAGAAGCTGAAGTTTACCATTTTCTTTTTATCTTTGTTACAGAATAGAGAAAGAGCTATTGGCGATAGAGCGAATGCGCAATATGTCGGAGGAGGAGCGACGCATCGAGCAACGCCTTAATCCTAAACTAGTCACTAATAAATCAGTCAAGGGCAAGTACAAATTTCTGCAAAAATATTATCACAGGTATGTACAATTTAATTTATGCAGGATTTCCGACTGCCTCAACAGCGCAGTTATCACCGCCAATGTTTGCCGCCATAAAAGCGTTGCTGTGTGTCGACTGTCTCATATTTCAAAGTCAGAGCATTTGGCGAACAAGTTTTCCCATATACGGCCTTACCGTTACTTAATGATGCATCAATTCAGATGAAGTGCTAGACCATAGCCGATAAATAAAAAAAAGGTTGACCTTTAAAAAAAGAATATGTACCGATTACGAAATGATAACGTTTTTTTTTCAGAGGTGCATTTTATTTGGATAAGGAAGATGATGTATATAAACAAGATTTCTCTGGACCAACGCTCGATGACCACTTTGATAAGACTGTTTTGCCGAAGGTTTGTTGTTATTAATTAAACACTATTTGAAGTTATATAAGACAGAACATATTAAAACCTCAGACGCACATCTTCCCCGTTTGATCTTTAGTCCCATACAATACTTTTCTAATAATAATAATATGAATGTAATTAAATACAATGTTATGAATTTTGTCCAATTCGTTGAATTGTCATTACTTGAGATTTATGTGAATAAAAACCCATAGAAAGTGTGTGTTATGACCATACTCGTGTAGTGAAAATTTTGTTATTGCCTATTAGCAAATAATATAGTTAATCCTTCGAAAAATTCTACCATGACCCGCGTATTTTTTACATAAGAGTATAATTTGCGTAGCTTTCCATTTTATTGTAAATTATATTGATTGTAAGTGAATTAAATTATGTGACCTATTAATCTAATACCATTTATTTCATTAATCAATAGTAACATGAAATCGTATGGTTCTATGAAAACATGTGTGCTCATAGTAAAAACGAATGGTATTATGAGAACCCATATATGGGCTCATAACCGTCATCGGATTAGTGAAAAATTTAAATGTTTTATAACGTCGACAGGTGATGCAAGTGAAAAAGTTCGGCCGATCCGGTAGAACGAAATACACGCATCTCGTGGACCAAGATACCACGGAGTTTGACTCTTCGTGGAACAACGAGGGTGTAGGCTCCAGACTGGCACAGTTCCGAGGTGGAATGAAACAGGTCTTCGATCGACCTTCCGCTAGGAGGAAACACAGCGCTGTATAACCAATCTGATGAATGCTTTAGTAAACTATTTGCAGTTGGACTTTTAATTTGAATTTTGATTTAAATCTGTATTATATTTGAACAATAATGATTTTTTCTAAATTAATGTATTATATATTTATCCTTTTAGTGTAAGAAATGCGACCGCTAGTTTTTTATTGACAATCTGTTCCACATTTAGATCTGATCCAATTCAAGTGAACCATTTTCTTAGATTACACGACTTAGGTCCTGTATCGTTAGAAAAGTTCGTGTTAATATCGAATAATAACATAAAACTATTGTACCGCGTACACAATCGTGAAAGTAAATATAAGGCGTTCGAAATAGTTGAAAAATAAATAATTTATTCTAAAATTAAATTTGGCACGTAATTGAGCACACTGATATGAAATGTGAAATGTTTTTGCAATTGCACAGGGCAAAAGAGCGTAACGTGGGGTAGTAATCTTTCAGACTCCCAGATTAAGTGTGGTCTATGTCGGGCCGGCTTAAGTTATTCAAGACTTAAATCTGTATATGAAACAAATGGTCGAGTGGTTGAAAAAGCTAATGCTTAATTAACGGAGTTAGTATAAATACATACAATCTTCAGCCTATGTATCAATGTACGAAGCTGGATTGGCTTAAGTAATTGGTTTTTGATGGCACCGGGGACCGCTTAAAGGTACTGAGTGCGGAGAAAGAATTTCACTACCTTATTCATTGTGCTTGCAAGTGAGGATATAAGAAATATTTACTTATTTTATTTAAAAGCTTAACGCACAAATTTGTCCATAAAGTGGACTTACTGCCAATCTACCAGTCTATCTTAGTGTTGAGCAGAGCTGAATTACTTAATATCTTAATTGCTTAATATCGGGTGCGTTAAAAGAATAGTGGAGAATGAAAAGATAAAATAATAATAATAATACAAATAAAGAAAAGAGAGAGAGAGAGAGGGAGGTAATACACATATAAATGAAACGACAATTTTTAAATATACATTCATATTAATGTATATCCTTGTATAAGGAATAATAATAGTGCACAAAAAACACACAGAAAGATAAAAGAACGGAAGGAAAAAAAGGTTATAACGAAAAGATGTTATTCTATTAAGAAATGATCCCAGAGCATACGTTTAAACGATGGCTTGGTTGCAGCTTCTCGTATCTTTGCCAGTAGTTCCAAAGCCTAACAGAAGAAGATGAGAGGAATTGTAGAGGAAGTTAGTTTTGCAGAAAGGTATATGAAGATTGGACGTAACAGAAGATCTAAAGACACGCACATGAGAGTTACCCTGGTATTGAAATTTACTTTTCAAATACTCAGGGGTAAATGCATCGTGTAAGATAGAAAACAATGTACAGTGTTGTGTAAGATCTGCGGTTACTGAAAGTAAGTCATTTGAATTCAGAGGGGTAAGAAGAAATGTGGTCATACTTGCATAAGTCGAAAATGAAGCGAATGCAGTTATTGAAAAAACGATCCAAATTGCTAAAAAGGTATTGGGGAAGCATCAACGTAGCGGACATTGGCGTAATCCAGCAAAGGGATAATCAAAGTCTGTAATAGCAATACTTTTTAAGACGATACAATTAGCGCAAACTATTAGAAATATACTTATTTATAACGTAAAACAGCCCATTTGTTACATATCCACGTAGATCTTGTTAATCAAAAGTTTTCTAACGATAGAAGTTTTTAAATCCATCCATCAAAGCAAAAGTAATCGAACTTCATTAAACAGCGATCCTCGTAATTCCTGTATAATATACAGTTCGAGTATTAGTGGCCTCATTTACATAATAAATTTGAAAGATGCTGCTTCAGAGAGAACTTAAGCTCTTGTTATGGATAAACTGAAAAATATTGCTTTTTAAATAATTTACCGCTTTATATGAGGTTAGTATGATCCGCATAATTCACAATTTTTTTTACAATGTCGCCTCTATTTTATTTCATTACGCTAGTAAACACAAGAATATCGTGTATTGTGAGTACAGTATCCGATAATGTAAAAACTTCATATCACAATTTGAGAAAAAAAATTCTTGTTTCCCCAGAGTTCAAAACCTCTTAACCTTAAATTACGAAAGCTCTTCAACCTAAACGAATTATTTGGATATTAGAGTTCAGGAACTTGACGTTTTTACGACCACATAAAACTTCATCAACCAATCAATGACTCATTAAAAATAATCGTAATAAACAAAAAGTTTTGAGTTGAAATTTTGTTTTTGTTGCTTACCAGATGAATATGAGAAAATTTAATGTAACAAATGCTTAGAAATATCTATAGTCTAATACTTAAAACTATTAAATAAATTATGTATTAAATACATTCAAAGGTAAATTTAAACAATTTTATTTTGATATACTCTTAAAATGGTCACACGATGCAGGACTGGTGCTTAATGTGCATAAAACCAAGATGTATATGTGTACCAGCCAGAATAGACACAATATAGCCATAAATCTTATAGCACATGGTCACCAATGCGTTTTTTTTTTGTTGACTGAAGGAAATGCGTTTACGCACCATATCCCTCAGAAGAGGGGGACGTGTGTGGGGCTCGCCTGTCCCTGTGTGATGCGGCGCACTAGACGCGCCGCAGGATCAGGAATACCCACTAAACCCTCGGATGTTCCATGACAGCCTTGGTGTCGGGGCGGGGGCTCGCTTTCGCATTCCCGCCTACTTCCCCGACAGGCCGATGGTCACCAATGCCTGCATCAAAACTTTCTAAACACTCGTTGTCAATGTCCTACTGTTGATACAGTGTCTAGCCAAAAGTATTTAGGCTTAATTATAGACGATCGTGTAAACTGGAAGCGTTACATTAACATCGTATGTGACAAGCTTCGTACCCTCCAGGCAAAACTATTTCTAATAAAAAACAAATCACCTTTTTCAATCTTATTGTTGATGTATTAAACACTAGGTTAACCCAGTATTTCATACGGGTTTTGTTATGGCGTAACTACACCACACATTAACTAAATTTATGAGCTACAATTACGTATTCCAAAAACCATTGTTCCCGAAAAAGTAAAGAGAAACATTTCATAATAATTATCACCTACTTTTTAACCACTTTAAAATAATGCGAATTCACAAAAAATGAAGTAAACACTACTAACAGAACAATATTTCAATTTTGAATTAAAAAATAAAATAAGTTCCAAGAACATCACTAGAGGCGTATGTAAACAAAAGTTGCTCAATCCAAAATACATCAACAACTATGTCCCCGGGTACTGGAATATACTATACCTCATCTAATTAATAAATTACCAATAAACGTTGTAGAAAATATCAATAACAAATATTATAAACATATTTTGTGAAAGAACCTGTGAAGTATGAACCATTTATTTCTGCGAATACTTAAGCTATCCATTTACAACGTGTTGCTATTTCTACTTCTAAATTTCTACTCACAACTATATGTTTTCTTAAATTTATTTAGCAATAAGATTACGGCCCACAGTACAACCCACTGTTTTTGTTGCATTTTTGTATTTCTTCTTTCTTTACATTGTGTTCATGTATATATATATATTCATGTTGCAGGTGTTTCAATTCTTGCGAAATACTTTCGGTTTACAATCACTTCTTATGTGTCTGAGTATCTATTCATTACATTATTAATAATGATGGCATTCAAGTAAAAAATAATTTTAACTTTTTCATTGACAGTTACACAGTATATTCGTTTTTAATTGTCTTTTATGCTGTCTAGGGGGCGGCTGTTAATGTCGTATATAAAAAAGATACATAAGATACATCGGTTACTGACAAAAAATATTTTTAATAAGTGTGATTTTGTTTATTTTTTACGACGTGGTTCAAGCTACGAATAACGTCTTAAAGTTTTGGGGCAAGGTTATTTGCATGAATAACTTTAATCCCTGAGTAGTCGTTTTGGTGCTTCTCACATTATGACACGGATTTAGGCGAGAGCTTTTCAGTTTTCCGACGTAAGCTACATGCTTTTCAAGAATATTTTTTTGTAGTGGATAAGGCGATAACATTTCTAGATGTACCATTCCCTAACGTGGCTAGTATTTTACTATTTTGTTATATAATGCGGATGTGGAATTTACTTATGTAACATATATCATGTTTTCTACATTATAATGTAGACAAATAGAATATATGTTTACATAATTATAAATTCCTGTCATTAAATATAAGTCCTGACTTTGTTTATTGCAAGCAGAATTGTAGTATAGAAACTCTCACTTCATAATTTTAACACATCTAGCGCGGGAAGCGACTAAAGTACTTTTTCACGGATTATTGATTTTTAAAAGTTTTATTAAAAAACTTACGTTTAAAAAGTACAGAGATTTTATGCTGAAAGAATTTTGCGTTAGCTACACAGTAAGATTTTGGCGGTAAACTGCCCGCGTAAGATATGTTAACTTAAAGAAGCAACAAAAGCTGTAGATATTTGTTTCCAGTAAAACTTGGGTACTTCTAGTAAAATGTATGGTTATGTTAACTAGAACTATTACTTCTGATATATTGTTGAGATCAATTTGAAAAATAATTATTTAGATATCTATGTCATTTGCTTTGAATAATATTTATGTATATGACACATACATATGTCTATATTTAATAGTAATGTTTAAATTTTTTATTATTAAGGTGAACAAATATGTTGCTGACGTTTACAAGAGTAAATGTATAAATTACTCGATGGGTTCATGGAAGAATCCTATGAATAATGTAAATTGGTAAATATTTAATTAATATCACATGTTAACACATTTAAGGCCTTAAATTTTCGACTTCATTTCAAATAAATAATTCTTAAGTATCTGATTGATTCGAAAAAAAACATGCAAACGAGACCTTCGATTTGCTAAAAACGAGATATCTCGTCACCGCAATGTGTAAATTAAAAACTTTTACGCTTTACGTAACGTCTCTCTCATTAAATTAGGTATGATTGTCTCCTGTGTAAAAGTTCTGCCACAAACCTTGCATAGACATTGATGGAAGTTTGTTTTTCGCTGTACTCGGAGGTAATTACAAAATGTTTGAACATGGTCCGCGCGTCGCTTCGTTACGGGAACTTAAATGGCAATTAACAGGATTTATCCGGTGCACTTTTGTAATATTCAACATCGGCTAACGAGTTCATTAATGTAATTTGCTATTTTACAGTTAAACATAGTTTTTCCTATAATTTAGAATTTACTGTCGTTGTTATAATTAATTTATTAAATTTGCTCATGAACTAATTTTAATATGCTTGTGCATATACTGTCTGTGATAGGTAGTGATGCTATCCTTGCTACGTTGTAATGTTGTAGTTATTTGTATCAACAGTATCGAGTTCTATGCAATCAGATGCAAAAAAGGAATAAAAAAATTGTCGCTAAAGTGACCACCACGGTCTTTACGAACTCTTTTATTATATAAATGCTATTACGCAATGTGAAAAATTGTATAAAAATTAGAATTCTTTTAATCAAGAATAGCCGTAATTGTTAAGTGCAGGTAAAGTTTTGAATCACAAGTTATTTCCAAACAGTTGTATTTTATTTCAAAACCGTTCAATACGAAGTGTATTTATATTAATTTGGGCCACTAAATTTATGAAGCCACTCTTATTCGTAGTAAACTAAAAATAATAATTGGCCTCCCAAAAGTTATAATCATTATTCATCGCTAATTATCCATGACAATGCTTCCATACGTGCTTGTACTGTTTGTTAAATTGTAAATGTAGCTCGATTCATATGAAAAGTTTCGATCAGTTTAGCCAAGTTATATAATATTTCATTTCATTAGGTTTTATTCCTAGAAATATTTTATAATGAAGAGAAGCTGCAAGGACAACCTGTGTAATAATGATAATGAAATGATGGACTCTAAGTAAGACTTGACATCTTACATCTTATGCCGATATTAGTGCAATGTTGTGATGTATAAACATATCGAACCCAGTTTTTTGTTTAAAACTTTTGAGGAAAAAATGCTTAAAATCGTTTTAAGCTGTTACTTAAAGACGAATTGTAAAAAATGCATACATCAACCTATACGTGCTTGCATTATTTAATCTGAAATCGGTATCGTCTACTCTGGAAATACCCACTTATGGCTGAACGGGTGTCATTTTCATTGATCGAAATTGTTGTCATAATGCTTTTAGAGAGGTCTTATATATTTCAACGAATTAATGTGTGTGTCATTTACATATTTTGATTTAAAAAAATATGTACGAATCTTGGCTTACCGGTAGTTAGTTCAAAATTACTTTAAAAAAATATATGTTTTGTTAGCTTAAAATTGTTTATTTATAAAAATAAATTTATTTTCTTTAGAGTATTGTATAAAACTAATTTAGTAAACTAAAGTTTTTTGAGAAGTAATTTATTGTGTAATCCCTGGGGCAGATGTTGTTTAATTTTGAGCCTGTTGTTTCATTTTATAACCTCACGAACTGTGCCAAAGGTAAAGTGTGTACCCAATCCAATTACGCAGTATGACTAAAATTTTGTTTTATGATCCTGTAAATATAACGAAAATATACTTTTTATCAATTTTTTAATCGCTTTACCGATTTTAATATTGTGTTATATAGTACAATTACAATAGCAACTTATTTGTTTATATTAACAGCTTTGTTGTTTACATCACTGTTAGCTTTAAAATAGACATGTAATTTAAATTCAATTAAATACCAAGTTAATCTTTCAACTTTTATATTAGAACAGAATATTACGTTAGTGCAAATTTCGTTATTTATGAATTAAAATATTTGTACATTGCAACGTAATTAACCGTTTTCAATTTAATTTTAAATGGAGATTGTTTTGTTTTCTATTGCGGCTATAGACCATTCATGCTAATTACATTACACTCTTAGATTACGAATGTATCCTTTGGGGAATGCTTTTGTCGTAATAATGTGTGCTCTAAATATTCTTCTCCGTATTTTATTATTCACTAGTTGAAAGCAGCTGTCGTTTAAATACCAGTGTATATTTGTTTTGCTGTTATTATTAATGTCAAAGGAAACTAAGTATTTTTTACAATTTTCAAATATTTGTCATTAAATAGTCAACAAGCAGGTTCTTGACACTCAGATCAAAGTGTCAAACTCAGGTCCTGCGGAGGGAAGATGCTTCCCACTGCATTTTATATAAAACTTACTAGATGGTGTGTTCCGAGGAATTGTTCGAAATAATTCCAGCACCCATAGCAGTAAATGACACAACGGCAAATTCCATCCACACCACCAGGACGATTGCAATTTTTCACTGAGCGTTATAAGCGCAAATTTTTATCACGCCTAACTATTCTGTGATATTAGTTAGGATAATAATGAGTTGTCGCCAGCGATAGATATTTCCGGGCCGATTAGACTCCGAGCCTTCAAGAAAAAAACCTACTCCTTCCTCAAAGGTCAACGCAGTTGCGACTCCCCGTGTTTTGCGGCTGTCTATGGGTGATGGTTATCAGTTTCCATCAAGTAAACCGATTATTCGTTTGCCTAATCTTCAAATAAAAAAGAGAATCTACGAAAGAACATGTACAATTCACAGATCACGACATCGTGTTTTTAATTTTGTACTACATCACATTTGCCGTATATAGCTATACTTTGGATTGTTGTCTAAATACATCGTTTTAAATACGACAATATTTGAAAATTAAAAAGAAATCGATTAAAATAAATGTTACAATTAATTTTCCACGTTTAATAATGAACATGATATGTTTCGAACATGTTAACACTAGATTTAGCAGCAATTCCCATTTTTACCGCAACCAGTAATAAGTAACTAGTTTTTCGAAAAAGTCGTTAGTGATGTTTCTTGTCTTTATTTATTTACAAAAAGTATATAAGTAAAGTTAAAAAATTTAAAATTTAAATAAATTGTAATGCTAAGAGTTTTATGGAAATTATATTATTTTTTTTAATTATAGTTAGTTTTAATTAGCTCTAGGTAACATCTCGAAGTTTACTTATCAAAGTATACTAAAATAATGAAAAATACTACGTTAACCAAAGTTTTATTTCAATTTGTAAGATGTGTTTGGCACATACGAGTATTGTGTAAATCTACACCAGGCCTTCTTTAGGAAGAGAGGCTCACTCGCCCTTACATTAGTGCTTGGTTATTTTCTATAAATTTAGCTCAAATTGTTACAGTCAAAGAATGTTTGTCTTTTTGTAAACATTTTCTCTTATTGTTAGATTTTGTCGAATCAAAAGCACCATAAAATATCAATAATGGCACATCTACGTTGTTTAAGTTGATATATGTTGAAAAAAAAAATTTTGGTACCCACTTGTTATCCCATAAACATTCAGTGTGCATAGGACTCAAAGTGTTTGTTTGTTACATCCCACGTGTACTAGTATATGATATTATATTATTTTACATATTAGTATAACTACAAAATCATGACATCATTACGGAAACAAAGTTTTTCGTGAACTAGTAATTTTGAATTGAAATCATCGAACTGTAATTTTGACTGGTCTGGTAAATCTAGTGTTAAAAAAAACCTTTGCTTGTACAACAAGCAGATTTTATTTAGTGGTAGTTTTTTTATTCAATTGAAACGGCTGCCTATACCAATGTCGCGTTAGTAAAGATCTTTAAGCTGCATCATACTGTTCTCGTCGTCTTGTGATTAAATGTATTAAGATTCCTTTGTGTTCCTAACTATGGGACATGACAATGGTAGTTAACGGCGTTACTTCCGGAAAATTTACCGTTTTTATACTACTGCTTTATTTGAGATATTAAGTCTCAAAGCGTGGACAAAATTTAATCCATTTCGTCCATATACAATAATCACTTTCAAATTGAGAGAACAGTATAACTTAAGGGAGTATATGTACTTATACGTTCTGTGTGTAAATTAATAAAATGTTTTTGGAACGATTTAATTTTCATTCTATTCTGTCATAGGATAATGCACGGGCGAACCGTCGCCGAGTCTTTTAGCAATTCCATTTATCATTTGCGGCGTGGCTTCACGGAGATCGTATGCCCAGCCTATCCTTCTAAATCCATTTAAAAATAATGTGCAAAAATTTAATAGGTCGTAGTGTTCAGAAGCTCTGTAATCGAAGGGGAACGAGTGATGAAAATTATGCCAACCCTCTCCTAATGTGATTGAGGCAACTAATCTATTTTCTCTTGAAATTATGTTTCTGAAAATAAAAGTTTTGCAATAAATACTTAAGGAAAACATATGCATCTACATATATGGATGGTGCATAATGTTTTTGTTCACAAATCACGTTAAAAATACTTAAGAAGTTGGTAAGGACTGATCATACAGTATGAAAAATTTGTACATGGTTTTAGGATAAATATAATTGGCATTCCACTGACCCAGTTAATTACTTTTTTAAAGCATATTTAATACGCAATGTAGCACATGGGTGCCAGGTAATATACGTATAATATTTAAATATAAATACTATATGTATGCATGTAAATATATATACTGTGACTATTTACTTATTGAACGGTCTGTATCCATAGGCGTGAGCCAGGCTGTTGACGGTGAGCTCGCTATGAAACAAAGAAATATAGCGAATGAAGCATTGCCATGCTATTGCGCAACGCCAATTTTCACTCCATAACCATATTCCCAGCATTGTAGGTCCAACAAAACAGAGTATCAGTTTAAAGTATCCAAAGTATCTGAAATTACAAAAGTGCATAATCGGAATATATTCTTGGGATATAATAAATACAATGAAAGCCACAAAAACAGAGAGTGGTTCTAATTCGGGTAGTTTAAACGAAGAATGATTCTGTAAATATGAGAAAAACCTAATAATGACAAAACGTTTTGTCGATTATGTATTCTTAAGGATTTCTGTGCTTGCTGATTAAGATGTCGGTAAAATCAGGCTAATTCAGACGCTTTTGATATGTATAAAAAAAAATTATGCGCACAAGCCTTCTTACTTTTCGTGAAATCTGAGAACAGGATCGGTTTCTAAGTCACTCATGTCTGTTTCTTTGCCGCGGAGTAGTACTTGAGAATTTTTTTTCATCATAAGCCATCCGATGTGTGAAAAAAATAGGCCCCTGTTAGCGTTATGGGGGTCGGCATCAGTATCGCTGAATTTATGATGTACTCGATGATCGCGCACCCATTGATACAGTGAATTCTGAAAGATTAGATCTGTTATTGGCTTCGATAAAACATTGTAACTTTTTAGATGCATGTTAATTTATTAATAATTTATGTATACAATTTAAAATAAATACCTCTGCAAAAGTTTTTTTCGGAGAAACGTTTGTGTGCAAAGAAATATGGATGTTTGCTGACAAAACAAGTGTAGCATCATTTAATATACACTTGCTTTGCACACTGTTTCGGTTATAAAATTTAAATAATTTATGCTTGCATAATTTCCAATTATATAGCATGAAACTGCACTGTATTTTAATTTATATTTAATTATTACCTGGCCAGCTGCAGAAAAACCGACGAGGAGTAGTAGTTTCAGAGGCAGAGTGGCTTTGTAAGCCTTATGAGTCCACAAACGATGGGCACCACCGGTGACCCCGAAACCGCAGATTACGTACATAACTATGGCTGAAAATAAAAAAAACCTGTATTTCATTAATATGAATAAATATAAATATTGAGTAGTTCAAAGTATTTATTTACCAAAAAGTACGGTTTGCCATTTCACTGGAAATGCGTAATGATAACACCAGTATACTGCTAAAACGTGATATAGGATAATGGAAATTGCACTTTGCCATTTTATGTCATTTTTGAATCCCAATCTTTTCTCAAATACCCGTAATATTTCACTATATGACAATCTCGGCTTTTTATTTATTTTTATTGTCATTCTCGCGACTGATCAGGGCGGATCGTAACAATACTGTGATAAGTATTGTAAGAAGGTTTGTAATAAATAATGTTTTGAGCATTGTATTGTTAATTGTCTTCATGTTTACGAAATCTTTAAGAGATTCTGACTTTTATCGATTTAGAAATCAAATTTATAAAATTGTTTTTGTTCTACGATTAAAGATATTACTAAATTTAAATTCTTTATCCGATTATTTTACTCTTTTTGACTGTACTTATGGTTATGCACATAGAGTTGCTGTATATTATACATAGTTGTTAAAACTCCATAACGAAAAAGCTGAAAAATTATGATAAATATTTTTTATGGATTTTGCTCACACTTCACCACAATTTCACATGACGTTAAGTGATTATACAAGTAAGGTAAACAAAAAGAATTTATGTGTAGTGGTCGATATTAAATACATGGGACTAGCGTTGTTATTAATGACAACTTACGTAATTTAAGTGAATAGATGGTGATTTAAAATAACTTTGCAATATTTACAGATTAAATTTATGTATGTGTTGATTGATGAATATTCTAGAGCCTAAATAGTTCTTAAACGAAAAAAAAAGTTTAACATTTTGCAGGCTAAACGTTTACACGGATATGTAAGGAGCAGTATCAGGGTCGTAAATACTTATTGTTTCATTGTAACTGAAACAATTTCAACATTCTAACATAAAACACACCTGACTCTCGACCTCCGTTCTCGACCCCGTTTTGTGACGAAACAAAAAGACGCTGTAAAACGGTACCGTATCCGTGTTATTGTAACGAACACAATTAAATGCAAGTCTATCACAATAATGAAATCTATTTGAATTTTGATGTTTTAGTACGTGCATTAGAGTATTATATTTAAAAGAACATGATTATCTCGTTAAGTTGTTATTTCTACGAGTGTATCATAGACCCGTCGCTTCTTGACGTTGGAAATTGGTGCCCCATAGTGACAGTGTTGTTGTCATAAAGGACAACGTGGACAAACCTCTGGTACTTTCATTTGGTGATATTTCACTTCCTGTAATGTATATTTATATTTTGTTAAATCTTTACTATTCTCATATCCCAAAGTTGTTATCGGTTATAAATAATATATATTTACATTTGTGCTTGTAAATGGATGTACTTATATTATTAACACTGACGAAATCATATTTCAGCTAAATTTTTATGTTTAAAACCGGCAAATTGACATAAAATGTTTAATTTTTTATTTTTTTTTATATATTATGGGCTATCACTGGGTTTTGGTTTTACACGACAATGATGGTAAAGCGTGTTCGCCCAGAATACACCTGACTCTAACATGTATAAATGTCAAAACACGGTAATGTTGTTATGGCGGTAGATTGATATTGACGGTGGTATGTAGGTAGGCAGGCGGATTCGGAAAATCATTCAGCCATCCAGACTTCACTAATCCTGTGGTCCGCAAATTGAACCCGTATTTCCGCGTTGCAAGGAAAGCACAAAGTAAATCACTGCGCCACGGGGGCAGTTAAAAATTACTTAGATTATTTATATTTACATTTAAACGCCGAAGATTTATATAAGTACTAGAATTAAAGACACAAAAGTATTTCCGTGGGTTTTGACCTTAAATAGAACCGTCACAAGAGGACAGCACTGATGTCACCGGTTGCTATGCGATATTTTGCAAATGACACCTATGTGTTGTCGCCCGGCGGCAAAGTGTTAATTGTAAACAAGTAACATCACCCGTTTTTCATTGGTAAGTTACATACATTCATCAACAAATATGACTAATAAAGCAAAAACATCTGTAGAAAAATAAAACAATGAAATGTGATGGCACTAACTAGTTTTTAATCTAAAATAATTCAATATTTTAATATTTATTTAATCTTTACCGATGAATAGAATAATGGACTTGCGTTAAATCAGAAAATGCTCCCAGACTTTAGAAGTATAATTAAACATTTGTGTCCATCAGTCAAAAACAAGCTGCTCCCAAAGTGATGTATCGGTGGTACAAGGTTTTGTCAATTACGTACAGGAGTGAAGCGTCCAAAGAAATATTTACCTACGAGATACATTAAAATTTTGAATAAGCGATGTATCATTTTTTATTTTAAGTTTAAAAATATCCGTTTATTTCCTTCATAATAGGTTTGTATAATTATATATCATAATAAAAGGTAACATATTATAAATATGTACTCATCGAGATACTGTTATTTAGAGAGACAGTATTCTAACTCATCCAATGCTATTATTTTTAAATGCATTTATAGGTTTATTAAACGGAATACATATAGATTTATATTTGCAATAAGTTTCATCTACACTCGAACAGAAAGGCTATTGCCTAACTACTATCGCCGGCATATGCACGCAAGACATCTATAGCTACTCTTTTCTGGAAAAGTAGTTTCCCCTTTTCGCTTTACCAAGCATGTTCAAAAATGTAGTACATTGTTCTGCTTAATGTAACGGTCTCTAGGTACGTTTTTAAGTACTCCAAACAATAAAAAAATGCATTTTTTGATCTTTAGTCTATGAACTAAATGAACAGGATAAAATCTATGGATTTAAAAAAATACACAGCATCTACAAACTAATCCATATCGAATGGTCAAAGTCAAATACATAAAAGGTCAATAGTTTTGACGTGAATGGCCTGCAAAAAAATATTTTCTTTTTAGATGTGTACATACAATACTGGACAACGGCTGCGCGTTTTAAGCGCAATTTTTTACCACGCCCAAACTAACTTGTAGAACCAGTTGTCAGCGGTATTTTAGTACCGATACGACTTAGAGACCTTCACGAAAAAAACACCTATTAAGAAATGACAATTAATAGTTGGTCCCGTAAAATTGGAAAAAAAATAACGTTAAAGATTGGGAAATCGACGAGATTCGTTTCATAATTATCAAAAATTTCAATTGAAATTCGTAGTAATCTATTTTTTGCGAAGAAGTATTTTCTTGTTCATGCCCTGTGATTGACAAATATGTTAGAAATGATTTTGGCTATACTAATCAAATAATAGAAACAGTTATATTGTTTTAACCCTTTCCACTCGTATGCCATACTGGAGGTGATAACACTAACAGCTGACATCCTTTTCTGCATGATGGAGTTTGTTTTAAAAAGTATCATACCGTAAACGATTACACGGATTAAAAATATTATAGTTATAATAAATATAATGTGCCGAATTTTACCACTCTAAATTACTTTAAATCGTTTAGCTAAAAATAAATACAGGTTGATGCCTAACAACTTTAAAAATTAATCGAGTGCAAAGGGATAATAATTAGTTGTCAAAGCTAGTTTCGACATTCAATGAAAGCCTATTTGCTGAATATATCTTTCTATCATGTTCTACCAATTATCGATTTTGCATTAACTTTTAACGAGCAGCTACGAATAGGATGTTAAAGGACTCTTGAAGCGACGAATTTGTATTTACTTATTGTGTTTGATTAAGGGTACGTAGTTAAATAATAAAATTAATTAAAAACAGTAACAACGTTTTTAAATTGTGAAAATAAATATTATGCAAGTGCTGTTACTCACTACAGTTTGAGGCTTGTCTGATATAAAACAGTTATTTTGTTTAATAAATGTATGAGTACATAAAATGATCTACTTACTTTTTATTAACTTTTCCAACACATTTACTTGCAAGCAGTATTATTTACAAGAAACAGGACCAACGTTAAAAAGAAACTCAAAATTACAGTATGACCAGAATATTAAACAGACGCAAATAAAATCTTTTATTTTTTATACTGTATAAAAAGAAACATCAAAATTGCACAGTTTCAACCTAAATTAATAGGTTCAAAATCTGTTTCCTATTTTCCAAGTGTTTTATAGTGGTAACTTTTTTCAAAGTGAAATCATCTTCGAAATTTCATGAAAAAAGGCATAAATAAGATTCGGATCGAATTGAGAACCTCTTTCTTTTAGTCGGTTGATAAAAACCTCTTTAATGAAAGAATACTCATATGTGTCAAATTTTATGAATCACCATTGCTCAGTAGTTTCGGGAATTAGTGATCTTTATTCATAACATCGATTTTAATTGGAACAGAATATCTGAACCCGCCAGACGATGTTCTGTCAATGTTTATATTTTTTCTACTTAGCATCTGAATATACATGGTTGGTTTTTATCAATTTTCTTAAGGAATTGTTTTTATGATGAAAAGTTGAATGGTTTTATGGATGTTATTCCACTAAAGGATGCTACTATCCTTGGTGAACATGAAATATATGTATAAATACAGTTTTGATGACAGATGCAATGATTTTTGCGTTTGGTGATGTTATATATCATACATTTATTTTTATGTACAATAAATATGAACAATTACACATCTGTTGGTTCCTGTTCCTGTGTTCCTACGGGGATTGAAAGTAGTTTATTAAACTTGTCTGTTTCATTAATCAAATTGACACGGGACAGACAGTAGGATTGAATCTCTTAGACTGGATTTATTATTTTCGTTAGTTGTTTCCATTTCTTCCTTCTGCAATACAAATAGATTATGGGACTCAGAACTCTGTAGATAAGAAATATCACTAAAGTGGTCATGGTTTTACGTGTCTTTCTAATTCCAAATTGACAATATGAAAAAAATATTCGTTATCCTTTTTATAAGAACTTATTCAAATTATTATTTACTTTAATCTATTACAGTTTTTCATAATTTTTAAGATGGTATATGGAGAATTTAAGCAGTCGCAAGGTTTATTTCAGACGACAAGCATAATTTTTTTTTTTTTTAAATTTTTCATTATTTAAAGGCCTTTTTTTCGGTTATGGTGAAGCGTGGCCGTCCAGAATACTTCTGGCTGTATGACTGTCGGTATACAGCAATACTGTTACAACCGAGGCAGACAAACTTCTCCTTAAAAATCGTGACGACCGCGACAATGTAAACGATATACGAGTATACGGAAGAGAAGGTTAATCATAACCTACTAGTTAAGATTTGTTTTTTAAGCTTCAAAGGGCATATAAGGATCAATTAGCTGTCACTCGAGATATTTTCGGGCGAGTCTTGAGATTCACAAACCTCGCCAGGCATCCACGTTAAAGTGGCACTGATTAGCCTTGAGAATGTCTCTATCAAGTCAACTAGTAAACGGAAAACAGCGACGCATAACATACGATAGACGAACTTTGTGTAGCATTGCTATCAGTGTATACTCAGATAAAACACATAATTGAATACCCGCGTTAAGGATATATCTGAAAGAGAGTAACATTTACAAGTACTGTCTACAACTTATTTGCTTCAACGTTTAGAACTTTCTACTTTCTCGCTGCTGCCACGTCGCAGATAGCAACTTTGTTTTACAGTTTATTAATCAAGTTTCTGGCTGCCTTCGATCGGACCTCATATGAAACGACAAATGAACATGATAGTCTTTGTATTTTTCATAATTACGTCGTACTGTAACTGGTGAAGATGAAAAAAACTAGTAAATATAAAAAGAAACACTATATCTTTTTCTTATTAAGAGTTAATTTTGTTTTAATATAATTATTTGAACTTATTCTTTTTGATAGATCTATGAAGAGGCTATCATTATTTCGCAACAAATATTGGAAAGAGATAATTGAGCATCGGCAGTGATATTTGTATTATATTTATCACTATATGATAAGTGAGATATCATAATTTAAATTTGTACCTTCTTTCTGTTCACGTACTATATTACTGTTTACAACAAATTTATTGCAATGGTGGACCCGCCATACGAGCTGAAAAGTCAGGTACATCTCATTTAAGCAAAAATGTACATTAAAAGTTATGTCATAATTAGTAAAAGTCTTGACTCGACTTTAAAGAAAGAAAAATCACGACTTGTATTAAAGTTTCATTATGTAGATGTGTACATAAGTTTTCGGGCCTGCCTTTCAGACCCGCCACTAATCTAAGGTGCTTGTTATTATATAACTCTCCCGACATATACAGTGATGCTGACCAAATAAACTCAATCGTTCATGGATTCTGGTTCCAACAATGTAATTTTATACTTTCGCCATTTCTGTCTGTTCGCTGATTAGCTCAGATATTACGGTACTAGAAAACTATAATTACTTATGACTATACATATTAATTACAAACAAAACAGAAAAATATTTTTTTTCTATCTGTCCTAATTTATAATTTATTTTATTGTGTTGAGTTTAATTTTTGTAGTAAATAAAGATAATTATCATTTATCATGCATCAAATTATCTTGATGTAGTACAGTCAAGTCACGTTTCATAGCCGAAAATAAACAGGAAAAAGCAATTCTAATTTTACATTTTTTGTCATATATATTTATTTACGTGTACTGAACAACGGTGAACTGATTATTACCTTTCAGATTAAGCTGCAGTTTGAGTTTGTCGTTTAACAGAATTACTTGATAAATTCAGTTGACAGTAAACCATGAAAGCTCTTTCTGTCTCTAAATATGGCATACTTTTTTACAATGTGCTCATCTATGTGTGTTACGATGCTTTTAAATTACTTTATATAAATTGAAAAAAGAATTATTATTCCCTAATAAATTATTATTTGAATAACATACTAATGTGTTAATCTGTATTTATAGCTTTAAAGTTTTAATAATATTTAGTCTGATGTAAGTGACGAGTCATGAATGTTCCTAGAGTCATTACTGATAAAAGAATAAAAATACAATTTCCATTCAAAAATTAAAAAAATATTTTATGGAGAATTCAAAAAAGTTGATTGAATATATTTCGTTTTCAATTCAAATTCGTAATTAACTATACACAACAAAAAAAAAATAAATATTGGTGCAATTATAAAATAAAAAGTATACTTTAAGATAGTTTTGAAATTGAGCTTTTACTGAATAATATCGTGTAACTGTAACTTATTGGTGGTTCTATTTTATGTCTTCTCCCCCATTAGTCACTGAGGTAACGCGGTACCTACAACTTTGTTCATCGAAGTTACATATGAATATCAACGGAAAGGAGAAGTTACTTTAAATTATTTGCACTGTTGTGTGTTTATTTCACATAGCGGTAAATCCATATTAATTTTCTGTGCCAAACACTTTTAAATTTTATTTAAAATTTTCTTCAAATTGGTAGGTATACACGATTTGAAGCCCGATTGATTCATTGACTAACCTATAAACTGCTGGTCCTGGAGACATGAAATTTGAAGGGTGTATTTTTTGTGATGTTTAGGTATCGAGTACGAAAGGGTTTTTGAAGTTCTGCAAGTCCACTCCTAGGGGTGGAGGGAGGAGGTAGTGGAAAGCACTCTATTTTCGATGAAACTTAAGATTAATCTTAACATTAAAGAATTTACTTCGGTTAGGGGAGCATGGGAATGACGGCTAGTACTCAATGTAACGCAAAAAGGTTTTTACACCTCTAATTAAAATATTATAACAAATCGGTTAACCCATAAAATTGTAAAAATTATCAAATATAATTTCAGAATAAAAATTGCGTTACATTACATGTATAACAAATAAGGTCTGTCACAAAAGCGTTTGAAATTATATAGTTTATTAGTATGGTAAATTTGTTTTCTCAGTGTCACTGTGTGATTTCCTTATATTAAAGTAATATGAACTTATGATCGATCAGTAGTGGACATCTAATGGCTGCGGACGATGATGATGATCATGATATGTTACCCGTTTAAAAAAAGCAAAAAAAAAACAATATTTTATCTAGAACACTTTTTATTACAATACGATGTATTTTCAGTTCGGATTTAACTGTTCTTATGTAATGTGATCCGCTGATTTTTGGATGCAGAATGGAGAGCACTTATCTTTAAAATAGAGTTATTTTAAGGACACTTATATAGAATGTCGTTGAAAGCGTATTTCGGTTAGAGAATTTGTGTAGAAATGAACTGCATATATATAGTAAATATAAAGACCTTTATTCTCCTGAAGAAATTATACTTAGTGAAAATAAGTAAAACTAAAACACTAGGTATCTAATACAATTTTTTGTAAAATTGTTTTTATATTACATATATCTATCCTCAAACATTTTTGACTATTTTTTTTTAAACAGCATAGGTTTCAAAGATGCACGTAGTGGTAAATTTGAAATTAGAATAAGTTCTTAATATTTGAACACGAACACTTATAGTGTAAATATAGACTACTATATCCTCAGATTTTGCGTGCTTTGCTATTTTGAAACTATGTTCTAAGTAGGTTGGTACGCATTTTTTTCTTTATTACGTGTTGATCTTTATTATAACTTGGTAATTTTAGTGAATTTACTTTGTTGTACTATTTTTTTCAATAAAATATGTTTTTCTTCTGTACTTAGTCGGGTGACAACTATTGATGATTATTCAGAGAAGTAAATATTACCTTTATCGTAGAAATTAAACATATCTTTCCATATACTATTATCTCGGAAGAGTGTTCATCGTTATTAAGAGGAAAGTTAAATAACCATGAAGTAATGTTTTCTTGTTTGCTTAAATTTGTGTGAAATCTAAAGCATTCATTAAACATACTTCGAGACAGCATTTCATTTCGAACGGAATCGTTTCACTTGCACGAAAGATATTTGCATTACTCTCGAAAAGAAAACGATTTCCTATTCATTGCTTCTAATTAATTTTATTTCATAGGTATAGTGAATAAAGTTACATAATTAACGAGACTCTTTTTAGTATAAAAGGTTTGCACTCGAATTTAGTTTTAATAAATTAACGGTAATAATTTAAGGTCATTACCATTGGGTGAACATACTTGTCGACATGTTTTTTATAAACATCATAAATGAAACATTATTTCATATCGGTGGGCAGTAAGAGCTACTTCAGTTAGTTATAAAATGGCACCTGGTTTGATTGCCAGTTTAAGATCATTGGTTTTATCACAAATATATATTTTTGCACGGTTTGCATGGTGTTATTCATTGCAAATAGAAAATATAAACTTCTTTAAGTATCTTTGTGTTTCCAATTAATTATGTGATTCGTGATTTATTTATTACTTAAACATTACCAATGGCCACCCTGAATATACTAGTAATTTATTTTTTTTACATAGAAATGATTATTTATTAAAAAATATCTGCATTGGTCGCGAAATAATGAAACTTAAATAAACAATAACACTTAAAAGAGAAATGGCAAAGCGAATAACTTCGTAAAGTTTGGTTTTGGCAGCGAATAAAATATGCTTTATTGATTTTAGTCTTGTATTTATTAAAGACGTTATGTAAGTAAAGAGAATAGAGTAAAGCATTAATCGCTATGAATGTATTGTAAAGATAAGAACTTCATTTGCTTGAATATTAGTGAATATATACAGCAGTACGGCAGTGTATATATATATATGAGCTAATATTAGAGCTACTTGACTGTATACATGGCGCAAAGGTTTACGGCTTACCTTGTAATACGCAGCTCCCGGGCCACATGTTTAGAACAGACACGAACACTGAATGGTTGCAGGGTTTTTCGAGCCTGCCTGGTCCGTTAGCACCCGCAATGTCAATCTGCTGACACAAGAGCATTGCTGTGTTCTGGCAGTTATTCACATTAGAGCCAGAAGTATTCTGGGCGAACACACTTCACGGTCTACGACCTGATTCATTCTACTTATCAGGTGAAATCGAGGTCAAGTAAAAAAAAAACTAGCTATTTTTATACGTGAGCTGCTTCATAACTATTGCAAACTAAGGTAGAGGTTCAAGTTACTTCTACATTGATACGCAGAAATTAATATTAGTAAATTTATAAATGATTTCGATAACATTACTAACCTTTAATTTCATAAAAGATGTGAGTAAAATAAACTCTAAGCAAAGAAATTTATTATGGAGTGGCAATTCCATTTAGACTTCAAGTAAACTGCACACAAGTAAAGTACTCTAACGTTTTTATAAGAAAAAGAAAAGTTAATTTTTATTACTGTTCAACATAATTCTCTGTGGAGAAGGGTGTGTGTTTCAGAAAATATAAGAATTGAGTTTGGAAAAACTATAACAGTTTGTTCAATTTATGCAAGAATTATTTTTTTTGCTATAACACTGTTTTTTTCTTATTATTTATTTATGTATTATTTTAATTAAGCCCATATTAAATACTCTACTTGACTATTAGTGAACTGTAATCACTTTGATTAGATTTATAATTGGTGTTTCTGCAAGGTTTCTTTTAATAAGCTTTTCAATTACCCTTTCGTGGCACTTTTGATTTTGAGAATAGTATTAAAACGCTTTTTGGCAGTGCGCTAAGAAATGGTCGTAGTGTGCAGAATATTGACAACGAAGAGATGACTGTCTGCCGCATGTCTATACGACCGACGGTATAAAGGCGACGGTGGTATCATTTCATACAATTCCTGGGCACATTTCTGATTTCCAACAGATTTCTTACTGTGTACAGATAGTATGGTGGTTGTTGATTGTAACTCATCGCATGTAATAATCTTCATTGTCCATAGTATCTATTCTTTTACACCTAATTATACGCTATATGCCTATTAACCACGTGTTTTTGGATTAAATTCAAAATTTATTGTTTGTAATTGTAGTGTTGTTGGAAATATGATGCACGATGATCTTATTAAAGCAAATATTTAGTTTATCTTTTGAAAGAAAATAAAATTAACAATTTATTCATTTGTACATAAATTAATGACTAAGTTTTTATAAATAGATTAAATAATGTTTTCAAAAAGTATACTTTCGAGGACCGTTATTAGAATCATTCGCACGTTTTACAGTACGAAACTTTATACAGAAAAACATGTACTCGTAGAATAAAAATTAAGAGAAATCACTTTTGAGTATGTAACGCACGCTCGCACGCATAAAACGTCACAAGTGAATGGTTGGCACAATTTCGTCTCTGCACAAACAAGTTTTGTGTCATAAAATCTTCATTCTTTTTGAGTCATATAATTTAAATTAAGATTCCCCTTACAAAATAATATAGAAGCTACATTATTATAGAAATCTAATTATAAAACGAAAAAACGTGGCGTAGTGGTTTACTCAATTTTCTTGTAAGGCGGAGGTTCCGGGTTTGATTTCCAGATCACAGGTGTGGTGGAGTCAGGATGGTGGTCGGGTTTTTCAAATCCGCCTGACTAGCTACCACCCTCAAGGCAATCTGCCGCCATTACAGCATTGCTGTGTTCCGGCAGTCATACATGTAAGAGCTAAAAGTGTTCTGGGCGAACACGCTTCATCATATCGGGCCTCTGCCGACTCTGGAGTCTCGGGTAGTTTCTTTCTTTTTTGCAAACTCCCCTAAATAGATTACACGGGTCTGGACCTGATGTGCCTATGCTTTCCACCCAAAAGGGTTCAAATATAAATCTCTTCTAAGGTTCTCATACTTGCGCTGTTTGAGGTTTTCTGAGTGGTTTGCGGCTGATCCAGAAGTATTCGAAGTGCCTTGCATGTGGGACCGAGCGAGTGAATCGATACACATAGCATTCCATACAAGAGCCCGTCCCACTGTCCAAGGAACCAGAGTCATTCCATTTGGTCTCTTGCAATCTTCGCGCGCCAGACCACAGGGCTCCAGTATAGCTGGTATACCCCCAGTTGACAAGAGCCTGACGAATTAGATCATTTAAAATGTGCTGGGAGAAACGACCGGCGCTTTGTGTGCAAATTGAGATTAGATAGTAAATTAGCACCTGGAATAATACATATTAGGTTGGGGAAAAGTTTCTTAGCATTTTATATAAAAATTGAAAAGTTTTTTTTTATAAGGTTTATTTACATTTGACTAAATGGTGTAGGTGCCATTTTGTTGGATAACGTTTTGCTATATTTTTGGTAGGGACGTGAGCCCATTGCTATAAAAATTTTAGGGCCACTGATGAAATAACTACGACCAGTGGTTTTGGCAGTCCTCTTGTGATGTTAACCTGACACTGCCTAAAGAATTCTGCAGAGACCGAAACAGGTGAAAATGTGAAGGTGTAAGGTTAGGACTATACGGCGGATGCATTAACACCTCCCAGTCAAAGTCTCGTAATTTTTACTGAGTGGCTGAAAATGAGTGCGCTCTGGCGTTATCATGGTGAAAAACCACACCCCTTCTGGTGAATAGTCCTGCCTGGCGGTAACAGCTCATAATGAATAATGCCCTTTCAATCCCACAATACACATAGCATCACCTTGTTGGAAGTTAACCCGGGTTTTGCCACAGTCTGTGAAGCGTGACCGGCCTTTTACCACGAACTTTTTCGCACGTTCTTCTCGTACTGTTTGTGATCCACTTTTCATCACCAGTTTTCAGCTTCTTCAAAAATGCTTCGGATTCATATTGTCGTAATAAAGAATCACCACTGAGTACACGATTCATAAGGTTTCTTTCAGTGAGCTAATGAGGGGCACCCAAATATCGAGCTTTTTTGTGTACCCAGTATTTTTCAAATACGTAAAAACCGTTTTGTGGTCAATTCCCAGTTCTTTTTAAAATGTATCGAATTTCTTCATTAGATTCATTCATTTTAACAATAAAAAAAACAAACGAAAGTTACACATTTTCCATATTTTAATTTGGAATTGTCTTCTTTAAAATTAAAACTTTTTAATGATACCAAAACCAGCCAGATACAAATGGTTTAGCCAAAGAGATTTTATTACAAGTTCATACATAATATATGCGAAAAGACTTTTTCCCCAACCGATATATATACACCTATATATATATATATTTTCGATTGACGAAAACATTCATAGAAATTTATTTGAACTGATTTCTTTAAATTTTTGTTTCGACTGATTTCTGAAAAATGGAATAGATTATTAGTTGCATTACAGCACGTTGAAGTCACGTATTTTGACGCAAATAGTTATTTACTAAAATTTAAAAGAATAATATAAACATTGAAAAGCTGTTATCAAACAGTCACAGCTATTTTCAAGTAAAATTCCTCCTTTATTTTGCGAAGAACCCTCATTACAGAGATCTAAATTGTAGCAATTTAAGATAATGGGTCTTGAGACTCTATTATCTGTTAAGTGGACACTGTTTTAGTATATCTTTGAGAGGAAGCATGGAAGTGAAGGAATAGAATTACGTTTACGAAAGTTGGACATTTTTATCATGTAATATAATGAAAATATCCAATTGTGTAACATTCGATACAATTAACATTCCCGCTTTTAAAATTAAGTATTAATATATAAGTCAAATTATAATATTTGTAATAAGTTTAAATAGGTATGTCCATTAAGTTTATCAATCACAGGTCACCGGGTTGTACTGTGCTGTCCTTCGCCATTGATTCATTTTTATGTTTTATCAAAAAAGGTGTGACTTTTAGAAGATCGTTTATAATTATAACTTGATAGTAATCACAAAGGAGTCGTGGCATCGTCGTGACCGTGACAACTGTTCTACTTTGATATTGCTCATCTAATTAGGTTGACGCAATTTATGAACAGAAGAGCGCGGTACCGACGAGTGATTATACCAGATCTTGGTGAAACCCATACTTATATTTTATTTTAAATTATCTACTTAGCTAGATTTATTTTTCTTTTAAACGTTTTGTTACAAGCGCGTTATAAAGGGTGAAGCGAAACTTCGTTTTAATTACATTTTCATATTCATTATATAATTTCTTCGCGTTCGTTATTAGATATATTGGTATTTTACTACTAATACTTTACAGTTTCTTTTTAATAATAATATTTTCATGTACAAATGTATTTTACGTACAAACCATAAATACGACAAACTAATTGAATAAAATCATAGTTTCAAGAGAAATTAATTGATGTAAAATCTATCCAATTTTCCTGTACCGTATAAAATAAATTAGATTAAAAACAATCAAAACCAAAGCATTTTTTGCAATCAGTAATAAATAATACGGGTAGAGTAAAAAAATAAAACACAAAAAAAAAACAGAACTATTCAAGTCGAAACGAGAACATTCACCTTGTCTTCCAATTAATATGTTACACGATAACAGTTTTTGTTTATTTTTTAAAAGGCGCTGGGTAAGAATGCTCAAAGTACCTTGAACAGCATGTTCAGATAATAAGACGTTATTGTGTGTTTCATTTTATCAATTAACAATCCGGCGCTTTTTTGATGTGAGCTACATTATATTATTTACATTAACAAATCACCGGTTTTAAAATTGAATATAAAATAATAAATTGATTATTTGCTCCTATGTTCATTTGTTTTAAATTCTTTTATCAATAGATTCATCAATTAGCCAATATTTTCGTTTTTAGTTTTATGTTTTCTCTGAAAAATATCCGTCTCCTGGCTTGCTTACCACGACTAGTCAATAAATTACGGCACCATAAGTGTTAAAGCAAAATGTTGTAGTGAAAAAAATAAATTCTAATTAAAGGACTATTCCGTATAAGTCATTGAAATTATAATATTGGTGTATCGAATGTGAACATGTTTCAATGGCCTATTTCCAAAACGATTATGTACGAGTAGGTATAAACATTTAAGTAGAACATTTATAATCAAAACAGAGTAACAATGAAGTTTCAAAGCGATTTTGAAATTTCCATATAAAGGACGACTTCGGCAACAAAGAATAAAAAGATTTACCTATTTAAGACTGCACGCCTTTATTTAAGCCTTATTATGTTTGCAACGTTATTGAGATCGTTAGCACGCATTTGTCATTTAGAAATTCAACTTGACGCTGATCACATTGCAAATGATGAATGAGCGCTGTGTCATGCTATTAATCAATGCTCTTACTGATTTAAAATTTAGCGATTTCTATTGTACACGTTTATATTAAAAAACAATTTGTCATTTATTCTTCATGAATAAAATCAAATGGAAGACTGATATATCTATGGGTATATTAAGTAAAAATGATTAAAAGAAATAAATGTTTATTATATTTAATATCTGTCAAAAATCAAATCAATTGCAAACAACTTACGTATACATCCTAAGATAGATACATTACGGTGTATACTGTCTTAACTCTAATTACTTTATCTAAGAAGATTTAATTAATTAAATAAAACCTCACACTTGTCATTAGATGACTGCTTATTAAACTTACCAAGGGTACCAGGTGTGAGTTTTTTTATATAACGACTTATTCTATGTATAAACGTTTTCCTATACAATCGATCTAGTCTATTCATAATATATTCAGATTTGGCATCTCATAAATCTGTACACAATTTAAAACGGACAAATTTCTACTCAGCACACATAAAACGTGCCAAATTCGATTCAATTATTTGTGACCATAATATATTGAAATGTAATATAAAATAATTATCTCATATTACTTTCTACTATAGACATTTTTATCTGACAACCTGTGAGATATTTGCCATTATTTTCCGACAAAACATCGTGAGTGTATTTAGAAATAGGGGTAGAGTATCTTTTAACGAAATTACAACTTACAATTACAATAATATGATTTAATTTTCAGTTGTAGCTCTTTGTTAGTAATATAATAATGGCAATATGTATTAGTAGTCCAATTCTAACTCTTTTTGTGTTGTAGAATTTGTATAAATTTGTATTGTTATAACATGGCGTTACATTAAATTAGTCATTACGTCAATATTGTATTTAACCGCATACAGTTTTTCAAGAAATTTGAATATTAGCCTAAAGATCAATGTTTTGATATAATAGATATATTAATAAGTATAAACAAAATAATATAAAAGTTTGTTATATTCATAATGAGAAGTATTATTTTTACTGCATTAATAAAATAGCAAACCATTTTTGGCGTAGAGCGATACCGCTGTTAGTTTTTGTTAAGCTGTACGAATGAGGAAAGATTTGAAAAGATTTAAGAAAGGTAAAGCAATTTATTTTTATAAACTTTGATAAATTCTTAGCTTAAGAGTATCTTTCTCAAGATTTTGCGAATTACAGAATTCGCAATTTAGAAATTGAGTCAATGTCCTTCATTCTAAAATCAGATCACTACAATACTTTTTGATCTGAAATATTACGTCTTTTTTTGACGCTATACGAGTATTATATATGAATGTAATTTGTTTTAATGGTAAATATTACTGGAACTATACGGAAGTTCTGGAAAATTAAGAATAGAAAATGTTCATTGTCTATTTTATAAGCATCATCTACGTGTCCCTAGCAACGTCGGGGAGGACGACAAACAGTGCAGCCACGTTTCATCTATAGTACAGCGAGGATATCTGGGTAAGAAAGTTGAATTGCTAGGTACTTATGCAAATTTTCCTGGGACATATTTGCAGTGTATTTTCTTATAGGTAGTCCGATCAGAAGAATCCTAAAATAATGTGTTAAGAGCTACAAAGGTAGTTTCAACTTTTAAAAATTAGAGCATTAATCAAATTGGTAATTGTGTACATTATTCTATTTTTCTGCATTGAGCTTGACCAATGATGCAATGGATATTTTTTTTATTGTCAATGTCAATAATCTCGATTGTCATATTAT